>JAVKPL010002597.1:0-103448 GCA_032173675.1 Gastrolobium villosum | reverse complement strand
CTTTAAGCTACAGCGCGCTCCGTTGACAAACTTCCACAAATTGGCTTAAATCCATCAAATATTATCAGAAATCATATTTCCTATTTCTATGGGCCATTTAAAATCAATATTTGAAACCTAGAGCTCAAAATTCCACTGGCACGTTTTACGGTGCAATCTGACTGCGGTATTTTTACCCGCGAAAAACACTATTCACTGATTTTTCGGAAACTTGCCTATCCACTCATTTTTTCGTTCCGAATCCATTTCCAGGCTTATTTTTATCATCTGAGACCTTCTGCTCAATTTTTTATCTTCCTAGGGTTGCGTGTTGGCTAATTACTGTTTTACCCTTTCTTTGTATTTTGGCGTAATCTTTGGGATTTTCACTAATCCATCACTTAGTTTCTCACTTAACACTTTAATTATTTAATTTAGAATTGTGAGGTGTTATAATCACCCCACCTTTTAGAATTTTGTCCGCAAAATCAATCCATACCTGTCCACTAACTGAGGATATAGTCGGAGAATCTCCTCCTCCCGCTCCCAAGTAGCTTCCTCAGGTGTACGTCCTTCCCACTGAATCTTTAACATCGGTATCACTTTACTTCTGAGCTTCTTTTCACTACGGTCTAGGACCTCAATAGGACCTATAGGCATCTTTAAGTTCTCTTTAATTTCAATCTCGTCCGGTATCACCACATGTGATTCATCCGAAATATAACGCCGCAGCTGTGATACATGAAAAACATCGTGCAGATTTGACAACTGTGGGGGCAAGGCAAGCTGATAGGCCACTGGTCCAACTCTTTTCATTACTTGATACGGCCCAATAAAACAGGGACTCAACTTCCTCACGCCCAGTGCACGCCCAACACCAGTAACTGGAGATAACCGTACAAATACATGATCACCTTCTTCAAATCCCAGCGGTCTGTGTCTATTATCATAATAACTTTTCTGTCGATTCAGTGCCTGTTTAAGCTTTTCTCTGATCATTTCTATCTGTGCTGTAGTTTCTTGCACAAAATCTGGCCCAAATCTCTCTTTGTCACCAACCTCTGTCCAACAAGTAGGAGTGCGACATCTCCGCCCATACAATGCCTCATATGGTGCCATACCCAAACTGGAGTGAAAACTATTATTATACGAAAATTCCACCAGTGATAAATATCTATCCCAAGCAGTACCCTGCTCAAGTGAGCAAGCTCTCAACATATCCTCTAATGTCTGTATGGTCCTCTCAGTCTGACCATCAGTCTGCGGATGATACGCAGTGCTTTGCCGACGCTGAGTGGCAAAAGCCTGCTGTAAGGCTCCCCAAAAACGAGAAGTAAATTTCGGATCCCGATCACTAACAATGCTAACCGGTACTCCGTGGAGTCTTACAATCTCCTTTACATATAACTTTGCTAATTTCTCCGTAGAGAAGTCCACTCGCACTGGCAGAAAATGTGCAGACTTCGTGAGCCTGTCCACTATTACCCAAATTGAATCGTGGCCGGCCTGAGTCCGAGGCAAACCAACAACAAAATCCATCGAGATGCTCTCCCACTTCCACTCTGGTATATCCAACGGCTGAAGTAACCCTGCAGGTTTCTGATGTTCTATCTTAACTTTCTGACAAATCAAACACCTTGATACATACTCGGCTACATCCTTTTTCATCCAGGCCACCAGAACTTAGTTTTCAAGTCTTGATACATTTTTGTGGCACCCGGGTGTACAACATACTGACCCTTATGGGCCTCAGTCATTACTTCCTCGGCTAATTCTTTAGGCACAACTATCCTGCCCTGGTACGTTAACAACCCTTGTTCATTTAGTGCTATACCATTCTGTCCTTTCAGATACTTGCTGCTATCATTTAGAATCTGTTTCTCTCTAATCCTCCCATGCAATTCATTCTCAACATGTAAACCTCTGAATTCTTCAACACTTCCTATAAAAACATCAACCAACTTCAAGTCACGGAATTGTTCTATTAAATCATAATCCCACAGCATTAACTGGGACACACTTACAGACTTTCTACTCAATGCATCTGCTACCACATTAGCTTTACCTGGATGGTATTTCAACTCAAAGTCATAATCCTTTAAAAATTCAACCCATCTCCGCTGTCTCATATTCAATTCTTTTTGATCAAATAAATACGTTAGGCTCTTGTGGTCACTAAATACAGCAAATTTCATCCCATACAGAAAATGCCTCCAGATTTTTAAGGCAAACACTATTGCAGCAAGCTCTAAATCGTGCGTCGGATAATTCTCTTCATGCGGCTTTAACTGTCTTGAAGCATAAGCAACCACTCTTTTCTCTTGCATTAGTACACACCCCAAACCTCTCTTGGACGCATCACAGTATAATTCAAATTCACCTTCCGGATCGGGGAGTGTCAACACTAGAGCCGTAGTCAACTTCTATTTAAGTTTCAAAAAACATTTTTCACATTCCTGAGTCCACACAAACGGAGTATCTTTTCGTGTTAATCGGGTCAATGGTAGCACCATTGTAGAAAACCCCTCAATAAATCGTCGATAATACCCAGCGAGACCCAGAAAGCTTCGAATCTCTGTAACAGTTTTCGGTCGTTCGCAGTCCATAACAGCCTCAATCTTATTCGGATCCACAGCAACACCTCTTTCAGAAATAACATGGCCTAAAAATTGCACCTCAGATAACCAAAATTCACACTTTAACGGCTTCGTATACAACTTTTTATCCTTTAGTACCTGCAACACAGTCCTCAAATGCTCCGTATGCTCCTCCTTGCTCTTAGAATAAATCAAGATATCATCGATGAATACAATAACGAACTGATCCAAATACAGCTTGAAAATACGATTCATATAGTCCATGAACACCGCCGGGGCATTAGTAAGCCCAAAAGGAATAACCTGATACTTGTAGTATCCATATCTAGAACGAAATGTCGTCTTAGGCACATCCTCCGGTTTAATCCGAATTTGATGGTATCCGGACCAGAGATCAATCTTTGAAAATACACAGGCACCTCTCAACTGATCCAACAAGTCATCAATACGCGACAATGGGTACCTGTTCTTGACCGTCACTTTATTTAATTGCCGATAGTCAGTACACAATCTCATGGTTCCATCCTTCTTTTTCACAAATATTACTAGTGCTCCCCACGGAGACGCACTAGGTCTGATGAAGTCCTTTGCAGACAACTCCTCTATATGTTTCTTCAACTCTGCCAACTCTAATGGCGACATCCGATATGGAGCCAAGGAAATAGGCCCCACACCAGGCAACAACTCAATTGAGAACTCAATCTCTCTCTCAGGTGGAAATTCTGATATCTCATCAGGGAATACATCCGCAAACTCACTAACCACCGGAATAGTAGAAATCTCAATCTCCTTACCACCCACTAATCCACCCAAGAAAATATAACCCTGATCCCCAGCTTTCAAGGCTTTAACAGCTTGACACATAGACAGAAAAGGAGACGGACCCACCGAGGGTCTCTCGTGTACAAGTATCAACCTCTTCCCACAACAATCAATCATTGCGCAGTTTTGAGATAGCCAATCCATACCCAATATCAAATTAACAGAGGCCAGGGGCAAGATAATTAAATCAATAGTGTAACCCCTGCCTTCATAGGTAAATCCAACTTCTTTACAGACAAAGGAGGAATCACTAACCTCTCTCGTAGCAGTTGTAATACGCATAAGGGGAAACATCCGTGACACGTTCAATCCCAATCTTTTTGCAACATATTCAGCCACAAACGAATGTGTCGCCCCCGAATCAAATAACACAGACAAATCAATATTTGAGATAAAAATTATACCTTTAACCAAATTGGGCGCCTTAGCAGTTTGCTGAACATTTGTAGTGTAGACACGCCCAACCGTAGGAGCAGATGGCAAGGCCTGCAGATTCGCAGCCTGCCCAGTATTACTGTTACAATTGTTGGCGTAATGCCCAACCTTACCACATTTAAAACAAGCATTCGAGCCCACAGTACACGGCCCTTGATGAAACCTTTTACATTTATCACAGCGAGGGTTTGAACCCCTATCATTGAAACCACTCCTTTGACCACCACCTCTTTTAAACTGACCTGGAGGCTGCCTTACCTGCAACCCCCTTCCTCTGTTATTGTTCTGAAAGTAGCCACCCTTGTTGTTATTATTACCAGAAGGACCAGATGTCCTTGAAGGACCAGACTTTGGATAACGGTTATAAACACTTTCAACCCGTTTACACTGGGTCACCAGATCTGCAAAATTCCTCACAACAGTATTTGACATTCTCTTTGAAATTTTCTCATTAAGACCTCTCTGAAACTTGGCAGATAAAAACTCTGTAGTCGGCATTACACCCTCATAATTAGCAAATTTGACTCATTGAATTTCGACACATAGGCCTCCACTGTCATGGTACCCTGTACCAATTTCTCAAATTCACCCTGTTTGACCTCTCTAACATCACTGGGAAAGTATTCCTCATGAAACAGCCGCTTAAATAAAGCCCAGGTAATTTCTTCCCCCTGAATAACAAATGGCTGAGATATAGTATACCACCACTCGTGTGCATCTCCCTCGAGCATATAAACAGAATATAGCAACCTCTAGGGGTCTTGACACCCCATAACCTGAAATATCTTGTCCATTCCCCTTAACCAAGTAGTCACTACCTTCGGGTCCCTTGACCCCTGAAATGATGGTGGTTTATGTTTCCGGAAAGAAATGAGTCTCTGCTCATCAGTGCCAGTAGCACCCTATATCAAAATACTCTTCCCAGCAGCACCAGATGTCTAAGCAACAGAAGAAGGATCCACAGTAGGATCTGGAATATATGTAGGATCAGTAGTGTGGTGACTAGCCTCGCCAGAGTGACGACTAGCACCACTCCCCTCATGCTGAGGAGTAACAGATGGCGTACGGGTAGCAGTCTCTGTAGCAGTATGTGGAGGAGAATTATCCCCCCTGATCCGAGCCCTCTCTGCTCTTAACTCATTCATAAAAGCGTGCATCATATCTTGATTATTTTTCATCAGAGTCTCAGTCATATTTCTATTTAAAGTTGCCTCCTCCTGCAGAGCAGTCATAGCTGCAGTAAGAGGATCCTGTGCAATCACACGACCTGCACCCCTAGCTCCACGGCGACGCTGTGCCTTACTCATGATATCTGCACATGTAACACAAAGGAATGGGTTGATCAGACTCACACTGAGGAATTACCTGTGCAGTAATCATAAACAGTTCACAGATAGCTATGCAACACAAGATACAGTTATACCCTATCAGAGTTCCCTAACAAAACTGCTCTGATACCATAAAATGTAACAGCCCGTTGTACACCGATATTGTTAACATTAATTATGATATTAAGCGCAGTTACAATCACAACAATTCATTTATAAAAATGAGAATAAACTTTTTCCGATTATTACGCGAACAGTAAAAGTATAAAAAGCGTAATAATAAAAAGCTGTGATCGTAACTGAAACACTAGCGGAAGACTTACTTAACTATTTATACACTTTATTTTATCACATACAAGATACTAAGGGGTTCCCATAAACCCACTTAGCCAATTTCTCACTTTTTACGTTTTTACCACTTAACCGGATTTGCTAATTTGTTTTTCTACGAACACAAAATAAAAATCCAAACTTAAACTCCAGGTTATCTTTTTTCCTTATTCACTTACCTTTCTAATAAGCTATCACACACTCGATTCCGAGCTCGTGAGCTCCGGTTATCGCCGTTTGAAGTTGGACAAACAACATTGCCTACCAACTCCAAAACAGCCTAAAACCACCGATCTTCACGGAATAAACTGCACCTAACCGCCCAGCCAATGTCTCTCAAGCTTTTACACCATAAACTAGACACCTCAAACTTCGATTTGATATATCGTATGCTTAATTTGACCAAGTAACGAAGCGAGAATTAATTTCCCTAAACTGTCTCAAATCTGCCCACTAAATAGGACAGAACAGGGCAGCACATGTCATCAGCCCCCATGGGCTGCGTACACCACCAATCATCCTAGGATTTGACACAACGTAGGCGACATCTTAAGCTTCAAAATGGCGTATGGCACGTCCCAATCGGACCACTATGGAGAGAGATATGCTCTTCCAAAGTTCACCCAAAAACTGTCAATTCTACAGAAAATTTGCCAGAGTTTCCTTTGTATTTCCTAAAATCCCCAAATTTGCATAAGCTGTTTAACACTACTAATACACTTGGAATCCAGCAAAATCCAATGGTTGGCATACACAAGGACCAACAACGCCTTGGGGCACTTACAACCCAATCCAACATACACTTAAAACATAAACAGTTTACTTTCAAGTCCTTCATAGTTTCAATCACTAACATTAAATTTCATGCATATACCATAATGCGGGTAATCATAAACCTACAATAGGCCTAAAGCCCTTCCATCATATTACATACATCCATGACACATTTACAACACTGGATTACATTTACATTTACAACACTGGATTACATTTACATTTACAACTTTAACTTTAAACTACAAATATTTACATATTACAACTTCACTTGCCAAATAAATCCATAAACTAAAATGACATGATAGCTAAACTTAGCCAAAATAACATGAACATAATGCTAATGGACTTCTCCTACATACATATACATGTTCATGCTATAAGTCTAGCCTAGGCCAAATGGCCACCAAAGAGCCAACTATGCACCACTGCTCCACTCGTCATCATGCAGGCTTCTTGCCCGCTGCTCTGTGTCCACTAGTACATCCTGAAATAAATGTCCCGAGACGGGGTGAGATATACGGATATATCTCAGTAACCAAGAGGTTCTGGAGAAAACTCCGTCCAATGGTTCACTTCGATGTATATCAATAGCATAAAAACAACACCACTGTTATAAAACGGGATAAAGCAAGGGATTTAGAGAAAGGGAGAATATATCAGAAACAACTACGACATGCGGGATGGTAGCTACCAATACCATGCCATGTCCTCGGCTATACGCCTATGGGTACTACCCCTGGCGTGTTCATATAACAACCCACCAAGGTACCCCTTCCAACCATATACACCCGAGACTACCTAGTGTGCTCCTATCCGGATAACAACCACGACCCTGCGTCAAATGGAACTCCCTCTCGGAGACCTATCCAGTGGCAGTCCGGAAAACTTGCCCGAAGGCTAAAAATATCTACTGGCCAGAGATCTGGTACATAAGTACCCACTGTGATAATGCATATGCATGCTCATGCTGTTCTACACTACTCATACACACTTCCTACCGTTGCCATCTACTAGCAAGGTGGAACACAAAAGGGGAACAAGCCCCAGTACCAAGAGGTTACCTTTCTTTTTTCCTTTCACTGAGCTCCACAAAACTCCACTTACAGCTTGATTCATAGGGAACGCCTACGCAGAGGACAATTCCACACACTTAGAACTTTAAACCACTCATGAATTTCAACATATCATGTGTAAATCACCTCACTTACCTCGATCCACTTGATCCAGGACCAAGGGCAATCCACTGTTTCACTGTTCCAAGTTTATATCCACGTACGGCAACCTATACAACCATGCACAGCCGTCAGTTTCAGTCAAAATACGTCAAAACGCGAAAACGTCAGATTTCATCTCCCCTCCCTTAAGGGTTCGGCCAAGACAGTGTTATTTTGGGTTTTATTTTTCTAAATTTTCTTTCTCATTTTATTTCACTTACTTAGGTTACCCAAAGGCTAGTTCAATCGCCATTTTTCGGTTTTACGACTTTTACGCAACGTTTTGCGAAATATTACACTTTAGGCACATTTTGCCACTTTCAACACTTATTATTTTTACATTGATCCTTCCACATGCCAATCACCACACAACCCATCTAATAACTTTTCCATCACACAACATAACACCAAAGTTTTCTAAAACAGCAATTTGCTCAATTATACATCAATGGCCGAATCTTGGTTAGCCAAGCCAAGGATTTCCACTCAATTCCTATTATCCACAACTCACATAATCACTTCATATCATCATATAATCACACTACAATTCACTATACCACACATTAACACCAAAACTCAAAAATCCTTTTCATGCACTAATTTTTTTTCTAAGTTAAAATTTATTTTTTTCGCTTAGAATTTTCATTGCATTTCTAGCATTAATACATCATTCTAAGACATTATCATCTAATAGACATTTTCCATTTGAGCTCTCTAACACCACATATCACAAAATCCCTCTTTAGGGTCAATTATCACAACTCAAAATTCAACCAATGAAATGTTGAAATAACTCACCCAATTGAACGGTATAAGGCTCCACCTAAGTATACTCCACCATTGGAGCATTTGAAAGCATCATGATCCCACTTTTTTGCATGAAAACCTCGGTCCAAACAATGATGGATCTCCTCACACACTCAATTTCAAGACTCAATAGTGGTACCAATGGGTTCAGAAGGTGTTTTCCATCAAGATTCAACACAAACTTTGTTGAATTTGGTGGATTATAGCTTGGTCTTTGGTGAGGCCAAGATTTGCGCAAAGAGAAAGGTTTTTGGGGCTGTGATCCGCGATTTGGAGAAGAAGAAATGGATTGGAAGGAAGATGAATAGTGATTTAAAAGTGTTTATTTGACTTTAAGTGGGAACAGATCCCACGTGACTTAAGACTCACCTGAATTTCCCTCCGATCATCACTAAAATTCACAATTTAAAAACCTATTGAGAAATTATAATTTTTCATCTTAACAAAATCCTTTAATTTTACTCCCTCAGATAAATTTGGAGCTTTCCGGTTGTTCGGAAAAACACTGCTTTAAGCTACAGCGCGCTCCATTGACAAACTTACACAAATTGACTTAAATCCCTCAAATATTATCAGAAATCATATTTCCTATTTCTATGGACCATTGAAAATCAATATTTGAAACCTAGAGCTCAAAATTCCACTGGCACGTTTTACGGTGCAATCTGACTGCGGTATTTTTACCCGCGAAAAATACTATTCACTGATTTTTCGGAAACTTGCCTATCCACTCAATTTTTGTTCTGAATCCATTTCCAGGCTTATTTTTATCATCTGAGACCTTCAGCTCAATTTCTTATCTTCCTAGGGTTGCGTGTTGGCTAATTACCGTTTTGCCCTTTCTTTGTATTTTGGCCTAATCTTTGGGATTTTCACTAATCCATCACTTAGTTTCTCACTTAACACTTTAATTATTTAATTTAGAATTGTGAGGTGTTATAGCAGCCTCTGGAATTAATTCATACGACCTGTGTGGACCCATTACTCTAGGGACATTCAGTGGTAAGAAGTATTTTGTAACGTTTATTGATGATTTTAGTCGAAAGACTTGGGTTTATATTTTGAAGAAAAAATCCGAGGTGCTTGAGGCATTTAGGAGCTTTAAAGTGATGATAGAAAATGGTACTGGGAGGTACATCAAGTCGGTCCGTTCAAACCGAGGTGGGAAGTACGTGTCAACAGCTTTCAAGAAGTACTATGAAGAACATGGGATAAGGCAGTTCCTGACCGCACCGTACTCGCCCCAGCAGAATGGAGTAGCTGAAAGAAAGAACCGGACTATCCTGGATATGGTTCGATCTATGTTAAAGACGAAAAACATGCCAAAAGAGTTCTGGGGATAAGCTGTACAATGTGCAGTGTATGTGCAGAACAGATGTGCACATTCAAATTTGAATGACAAGACTCCGCAAGAAGCATGGAGCGGATTGAAGCCCTCAGTGGGTCACTTTAGAGTCTTTGGGAGTGTTGCTTATGCACACATACTGGATCAGTTGAGGACAAAACTAGAAGATAAGAGTAAGAAGTTTATGATTATTGGTTATGATGAGAAGACGAAGGGATACAAGCTGTTGGACCCCGTCAGTAAAAAGGTGTTAGTTAGCCGAGATGTGAAAGTGAATGTAGAAGATGCTTGGGACTGGAATAGTCCATCCGGGGACAATGTGGAACCCGGAAATAGATCAATTGAGGTCGGACAACCTTCGACCCATATCCCTGCAAATCCTGAAGTTTCTGATGGTGAAGAAGAGTTAAGACAACCAAGGATGAGGAATCTACAAGATCTGTATGATTCCTCCAGTGAAGCACACCTGGTATGTTTGTTAGCAGACTCTGAGGAAGTGAGTTTTGAAGAAGCAATTCGAAATGTGAAATGGCAATCAGCCATGGAGGAGGAAATTAAAGCAATAGAAAAGAACAAGACGTGGGAGTTAGCCGAGCTGCCCAAAGGAAGTCGGCCCATTGGTGTGAAATGGGTGTACAAAAAGAAAGTGAATGCTAAGGGGGAGATCGAAAGATATAAAGCCCGGCTGGTGGCGAAAGGGTATAGGCAGAAGGCTGGCATTGACTATGACGAGGTGTTCGCACCCGTAGCAAGAATGGAGACTATCAGGCTGTTAATTTCTCAAGCAGCCCAGTTCGGATGGCCGCTCTATCAGATGGATGTGAAGTCGGCATTCTTAAATGGAGTACTCGAAGAGGAGGTGTATCTGGAACAACCTCCGGGATTCATGAAAGCAAGACAAGAAAGAAAAGTGTTGAGACTGAAGAAAGCTTTGTATGGGTTGAAGCAGGCCCCAAGAGCCTGGAACACAAGAATTGACAATTACTTCAAGAAAGATGGACTTGAACAATGTCTGTATGAACATGCACTCTACGTGAAGAAAAAGGGAGGTAAAATTCTACTTGTTGCTCTATATGTTGATGATCTGATTTTCTTGGGTAATGATGAAGGGATGATTCAAGATTTCAAGAATAAGATGACGAAGGAGTTCGAGATGACAGATCTCGGTCTGATGAGATACTTTCATGGTTTGGAGGTCAGACAAGACAAATCTGGGATTTTCGTTTCTCAGGAAGCCTATGCAAAAGGAATTTTAGAGAAGTTTAAAATGAGTAATTGCAACCCGGTTTCAACCCCTATGGAACCCGGTGTTAAACTTTCAAGATATGATGGAGGTGAAAAGGTAGATCCGAGTGTTTATCGGAGTCTAGTTGGATGTCTGAGGTACTTGACGTGTACGAGACCGGATCTGTGTCTGAGTGTTGGAATAATAAGCCGATTTATGGAAGAGTCGAGCTATACTCATTGGAAGGCGGCAAAGAGAATTTTAAGATATGTTCAAGGAACAATCTCGCAAGGACTTCATTACTCGAAGTCGGATAAGTACAAACTGACAGGATATTCGGATAGTGATTGGTGCGGAGATGTTGATGACAGGAAAAGCACGGCTGGCTATGTATTCTTCATGGGAAACACGACATTCACGTGGGTGTCAAAGAAGGAACCTATTGTGACTTTATCTACATGCGAAGCCGAGTACGTTGCTGCTTCCTGGTGTGTTTGTCATGCAATTTGGCTGAGAAATTTATTGAGCAAGTTGGAGCAAGAGCAAGTCGGTTCAACTGAAATCCGAGTTGACAACAAATCTGCGATCAAGTTAGCAAAGAACCCGGTCAACCATGAAAGAAGTAAGCATATTGATGTCAGGTTCCATTTCATCCGAGATCAAGTCAAAGAAGGCAAGGTGGAGCTCACTCATGTTGCAAGCCGAGATCAAGTTGGAGATATTTTCACAAAGCCCCTGCCGACGTTGTTGTTTGAGAATTGCAAGAAGAAGATGGGAATGAAGGACGGTAGAGATATTAAAGTTTAAGGGGGTTTTGTTGGTTTAAACTTTATTTAATTAAAGAAAATAGAAAATGAAGAGTTTTGTGGTGAAGGGATATGTCCTTAGGAATTTGTTAGTGTACAATTATTATGCTTAGAGTTTGGTGAAGAGTTGTGTCTTTTAGTTATGAAAAGTTGTGTCTTTTAGTTATGAAGAGTTGTGTTGTTTGGAGTCTTTGAGCTTTTGTATTTTTGCCTATAAATAGATCATTTGTATTTCATATCAAATATAACCTGTGAAAGAAGTAATAGAAAGAGTAGTTCCTTCAAACATAGAAGAGTGATGCATTTAAATACAGAAAAATTATAGGACTTTGCAGGATTTATAATTATCGTATGCTGGCCAATCTTGTATAGTTCACGTGTGAACTAGTTCCATATGGTCAAGTGTGTGCGATTTATTGGTCCAAGCCACGTGACACAATTTTTTGCATTACAGAAAGTCCAACACAAAATATATGTGTAAGTGTAAAGCTTACCTTTTATTTATAGGAGGCATTTACTGAAGATGTAAGAGTTTGAATTGGAGTCAAATTGTTAACGCATAAGATCCTCTAATATTTAAATTGGGGTTATCCTAATTTAGAGCAAAGTTATGGGGCCATCAAATAAGTCAAGAACAATACTACTTTTTGTAATTTTTGTAATTCAGTCTCATTCTCTATAAAAGATATTGATGCAAAAACAAAATTTACCTTAAAGAGCTATATAAGACATTAATTCTCATGTTAGGACTACTTTGGCTTTCATATTGAACAGAACTCCTAGACCCTCACGGATCCTAAACTCAAAATTCACATATTATTTTAGTCACCCCTTGTGAACCATTTGCAAAGACAAATCAAT
Organism: Gastrolobium villosum; assembly: GCA_032173675.1. Taxonomy (NCBI): domain Eukaryota; kingdom Viridiplantae; phylum Streptophyta; class Magnoliopsida; order Fabales; family Fabaceae; genus Gastrolobium; species Gastrolobium villosum. The sequence goes on along the minus strand of JAVKPL010002597.1, from coordinate 90,922 downwards.
TGAACTGCATTATCTTGGGAGCAATTCTCAGCAGTCTATCCAAAGCATGAGGCGAGAATTTTCTTGCAAACAAGTGACAAATATTGGTGATGTGTCCATTATACTCACATGAGCTTCCATGCCTTAGCCTCTTCAAAAAATCAATAGTCACATCTTGTCTATTATACCTTGATGGGTGAGGTCCAACTACTGACCAATCAACCCATGTCAAGGTCCTGTTACAGTTCCTCTTCCGGAATTTGATATTAATCAATGTGGGCAAGTAGTGCTCATCACTAAAGCATTCATTAGTGCAGTACTTCATGAACACTGGGAAATATTTCTGGTCAGACACCACTTCAATGGCAATGGTACGGTCTATTTGAAACCATTGGGAACCTTTCCTCCACTGGGAAAGCATAATCCGTGGCATCATTTTGGGGCTGTATCTGTCACGCCCCACTCTACCTGGTTGATCATAGGCCTCCACAAAGGTCTTTGTTGAGTTCATTAAGTAAGTGTAGATAGTTGAGAAATTAAACAGGGGAATGCATGACTCTGAGAGCAGTACAAAACGTTGGTTTGAGAAATCAAGCAATGCATTGGCCAGTAGACGTCTCTCTGCCTCTATCATGCTATTCTTACCCCACCTTACTACCTGCATGTCATGTCAGCATACAAAATTATTGCCACATTCATGAAACTTTTCATCAAAATGTCATGTCAGTAGATTCGCTGGGATGCTCTATGTGCCTTGTTTATGTAATTCACGGGTCCTTTAATCGTGTTTCTCACAAATACTCAAACACACAAACAAGTCTCTGAATATACCTCTTTGAATTACTGTATCTTTCAAGCCTTAATATTTTTTTTCTCTGGCTATATTTGATATGAAATACAAAGGACTTATTTATAGGCCAAAATACAAAAGCTTAAAGACTCCAAACAACACAATTCTTCATAACTAAAAGACACAACTCTTCATAACTAAAAGACAGAACTCTTCACCAAACTCTAAGCATAATAATTATCCACTAACAAATTCCTAAGGACATATCCCTTCACCACAAAACTCTTCATTTTCTATTTTCTTTAATTAAATAAAATTTAAACCAACACTTTAATCATAATTATGCTTTGAGTGTGGCTTAAGGAGGACAAGACCCGCTAAGTAAAATAGCGGCTCTTGTTAAATGCAATTTTTTTTTAATACAAAAAAATTTAAGTGGGATTAGATATCGGTATCCAACTAGAGTTAGGGAAGACCCTCAATCTCTTTAAGAATTTCTGAGAGGGATTACATATCACCCACCAACAAAGTTCTCACATCGGACCCACGCCCTTGAGAGGTATGAACCAAATCCTTAACTAGCTGTGTCCACCTTTATTTGCTTGTTAAATGCAATTTTAAAACTGCACTAATATAATTAAAAAAAAAACCTGCAGTTTGACCTTCACATGTTGAAGTTACATTTGTTAGGGATGTAAAATGCAATTACTTTGATACATGAAGAGTCACTGCAATATTGGGAGGGAAGCCACAAAGCTAAGGCCACGTTCGCAATTTTATCTAAAGACTGATGAGATAACAGTATCCTATCATATGTTTGGTGTGGATCAGATTATGTCGGCATATGCTTTAAATAGACAAAAATATTCTCAATAATAGATTTTCATATAATTTTTTTTTTTAAACTTCTTTCTTAATTTATATATACATCAATTCTTATTTTAAAATTGATTAACGTGAATTATTTGTAATTAATAGCTATTACTTAATAATTCATAACTCAATAATATATTAAATATAAAATTATATACAATAGTTAATAAAATCCCAAAATTGATAACTTACTTCCTTTTATATAAACAAGATATTTTGGTAGATAAATTTTCATTTGGGGTAAAAAGGAAAAAACAATGCACAAAGAAAATAGAATTTTTTTAAAACAAAAAACAAAAGAGGGAAAAAAGTGATGGGAGAAGTCCTCCATCTTCTTCCTCGTTAACGAAGTAGCAAATACATGCCGGGATGAATGCTTTAAGATATTCCCATCAACAACATTAAAGTTTGAAGAAAATCGACTTGGAATTTCCTTTGGAGGTTTTATTGTATATTGAATAAGAGATTTCTTTGATTTGTTGACGGGAGAAGATCATATTCGTAAGCCTAAATCTGTTGCCAGAGTAGCATCGCCGATGTGGACTACGGTGATGAACTAGGTGGGGTTGGCCAGATCGGCCGGTAGCAAGGTAATCGGTGGTAGATTGGGAAAGCTACAAAGGGAGAAACGGAGAAGAGGATAAAGAGGATTAAGTTGGAATAAAATTAATTTATTTTTCTATCATATCCTATATTGAATTGTAACCCAAGGTCCCCCTTAGAATAGGTTATCACGCTATGGAAAGTATAAAATGAGTCGACCTGATAATTTTATCATATCCTATAAGCTCATCAAACAACTAATTGAAAGAGGATATGATAAACTATCTTATCCTATCCCAAAGTGTAGAGACCAAAAACCGGTAAGTGATTTATAACACATTAATACATTGCAAATAGTCATTTGTTGAAGTTGCAAAGGCTGTTTTGTGATGAAGACTGTGTTGTTTTGTAGCTTTCATAGCGAGAAAATCTCCAAAATCCATGTGAGGGGTAGCGGTTTGAACTTAGATTGTTAGCAAGCTGCCAATGGCACATGCAAGCATCTTCCATTTGCATTTACATACCCTTTTACCTCACATTTCTGCTTCTATTTTTGGTCACTTTTGGCCTTCTCAAAATTCTTTAATGCTTTTGGATACAGACTAATTTGCATTAATGACATTTCCTTATATTTTGATAATATGGGATTCTCTTTCTTCACCAACAATCGTTGACTTTCTCTCTGTTTTTGAACAAAGATGAAGCAAAGCACAATTTCACAGCCGTCTAGGTAAATGACCAAAAGGTGCTGCTGTGCTGGTTGTCTTAACAGGTCTTGTTTTGGTGAAATGTTTTGGAAAACTTATATTTAGGTAATATTTTTGCAAAAAAAAAAAAAAAAAATAGCATTAAATTATGACCTTGTTAGGACCCATTTACAAGTCCCGCGTTGATTGTATAGTCAACTAATGTGAGTTTATAAGGTCTTGGGCGCTCCCATCCTTTGAGCTAGCTCTTGGAGGTGATGCATCCCAATGTTCTTATCAAATAGTATCAGAGTCTTCCACTCTGTCTCCTGGTAGCCCGGGCTAGTATAGACTAGCACAAAACCAGTCCGCATGGGTGCCGAGATTGCGGAATGTTAAGACCCAAAGTATGGGACTTGGATGCCTTATGTACTCTCACCCTTTGATCTAGCTTTCGGGTTAGTAAATCCCAAATTCCTTATCCGACCTGTTTGCTTTAACAGCCCAATTCCTAAAGCAACAAAAATGAATATGAAAATAGAAGAACACTGACCTTGCTGGGGATTCTACGGGCATGAAACACAGAGGCTTCAGGCACTGTCTCGTTGAAAGAAAGGTGAGAATGAACATAGACAGAAAATAATCCTTCATTTCCTTTGAAGAATCTCTCCCACAGTGGTGCCAAGAACACAGGACCTTTTGTCAAGAACAAAAATGCAACCTTTGGTGTCTGTTTGAATGGGAGTTTATGAATTTGGGGAACCATGGAGGCTCTCCAAAGCAACTCTTCCTCACTCATATCATGCATAGCCATGGGAGGCTCCAAAAACTCCCTCAACCCATTTTTGGTGAAGTTGGTGACCAATCTTTTTTGATTGGTCTGTAAGGAAAGTTTTGTCTTGTTATTTAACATTGGATTGTTGGGTGAGATTTGAGAGTGAGACAAAGGTTCAATGGATGAGACAGGGAATTGTTGGATTTGAAAGTTGAGGGAAGAGTTGGTGAGAATGAAATAGATGGTAGTAATACCAATGAGTAAACCACAACCAAAGACTAGAACATGGGAGAAGAAGTTGAGCAAATAGAGTTTAGTATTGAAGAGCTTCATATATGATGATGATGCACGTGTGCTTTCTTGTTGCTCCTTATTCTTCATGGTGATGGCAAGAAATAAGATTAGAAGAATAGTTGAAAATATGAAGCTTGATTCTAGACACAGAGATATATGTTGCTCCTTTTTTTTCTTGGTGATATGGTATTCTGTGTTTTATACGAGCTGTCAAAAAATGTATTCTTCTAATTAATGTTTATGATTTAAGAATTGTACCAATAGAACGTTAAATGAAAAAAAAAAAAAAGTGCTTTTTTAGAAAATAAAATAAAATCGAACCCATTATTACACAATAAAATGAATATTGATATTTGACTTTTTTTACCAAGTCAAACTCCATTCGTGGAAACCATAATTGTAACGTATAATTAATTGGTTGTTCAAAAAGTAATAATAAATAATAATAGAAGTAAAGGGACAATAACGCAACTAATTAATATCAAATGTGTATTATTAAAAAATAAATTGAATTGAAAAAATTAATTATAATTCAAGAATAAGGTAATTAAAGTCAAATCAAATGAGTTTTTCATAGAATCGGTCCAGCGGTTTGGATAGTTGTATTAGGTTATGTTTTTAATTTTCACCATTGTATCCAAATATATATATATATATATATATATATATATATATATATATATATATATATATATATATATATATATATATATATATATATATATATAGGGTAGGATCATCTTACACCGGTGTAAGACTAATAAGTCTTACACAAAATCTTAACCATTGATTTTCTACATCTAACGGTTAAGATTTATTTGGTCTCACTCATTAATTAATTTTTAATTCCCAATAAATTTCAACTGTTAGATGCACGAAAATCAACGGTTTCATATTTGGTGTAAGATTTATTATTCTTACACCAGTATAAGTTGATCCTATCTCACACACACACATATATATATATATATATATATATATATATATATATATATATATATATAGAGAGAGAGAGAGAAAAAAAAATGTTTGTCCTTTTAATGACAATTTGTGTCATTTCATTCTCATAAAAAAGTGGGACCTACACTATTATATATTTTTTGTCCACTCTTTCTCCTCCTTTATTTGTCTCTTTCTCTCACTTAAGATAACATAATTTTACATCCTTTAGAATGATAGACACTTATATATATATATATATATATATATATATATATATATATATATATATATATATATATATGAGTTTTCAATATAATCAAATATCAGTTAGATATAATTAAATATCAATCAGATCAAGATCAAGTAATATTTTATAAATATTGTTTTTATTAAATATTCAAAGAGGTAGTATCCTTTAACACTGGTGATAAATTCCAAATTTGACGCATAATCTGAGAGTCGTTAGATCAAAAAAGATTAACGGTGTCACATGCTTACAAATCAGAACCGTTGATCCTTTTTGATCTAACGACTCTCAGATGAGATGTCAAATTTAAAATTTGACACTGACGTTAAAGAATCCTACCTCATATTCAAAACATTGAGGGTATATTGGTATTTTTAATTTTACATAAAAGGTATATTTTCTTTTTCTTTTTTGAATACAAAAAGGTATATTTTCTAGGAAAAGAAAATATGTACTTTCGTATATGATTCAACCTCTAAGGTTAATATCATAATAGGGTTTTATTAGTTTCATTTAACATAAGATAGTTATCTTATGTTGTAGAGAGAAAATAGGTGGGTCCCACCATAACAAGAAAAAGAAAAGAAAAAGAAAAAAATGGGGTACGAAAATCGAAGTGAGAGAAAATGAGAGATGATATCTTACGTAAAAAGAAGAAATATTTCCCATAATAATATATATAAAACCCGAAAGCTAATATTAAATACGAATGTTTTTATTTTTAAAGTTAGTTTGGAATCGCGGAATTTGCCAATAAATTTAATTCATAAATAAAATCTTTTTTTTAAGTTATAAAACATGAATGAATTTGATTTTAAAATGCTCTTACTTTAGTTGCTTACATGCACATATATATCCACTCAGAGCTTGGACGCATCCTTAAATCACTAGTGGAAAAGCATAGATTGTATATGGTGATATTACTGAAACCAAAAACTTATAGCAGGAGCTAGTGCGAGGTTCTAATGAAAATATTGAAATTTGACAAGTGCTAGGTTGAAGAAGAGGGGAATTTGGTTACTGTGGTCTTCTCAGAATTGCCAAGTGGAGCCCAGGGAACAGTCTCATCAAATGATCCACGTGAAAGTTTTAAGAAGTCGCATAGTTAATTAAGAAAGTTAATTAATTAATTAATAGAATTTAGGAAATAATTTCATAATTGATCCCGAATAATTATTATGAGGTTTTAATAATTATAGTAAGTGAGTAATAATGTTGAAAGTCACTTTTCTGATGAAAAGTGCAGATACCAGTTCTGTTACTCAGTATAAATGCGTACCGATGAAATATCCCGAAAAATTATAATAAGTGCATAAATACTCCTAAAATATTGTATAGGATTAGTAAAACAAGTTTCAGGTCAAAATAATGAGAACTGGTGCCAGAACTGATAGTGGCTATGGAAAAATGCGTACCGGAAAGGTACTGCGAAAAATAAAATAAAAATATGACAAATCTTGTAAAATTGAGTAGGTTCGGAATCCCAAGTTTGAGATTAAAATGTTAAGCGTAGCTATTATTGTTAATACTATGTGTTTAAAACTTAAGTGCCTATAAATAGCGTTGTGGCACAAAGACCTAGGTTAATTTGGTTACCTCTACGTGAGTTTTCTGGTCTTCATCAGCTGCCACCATCCATCTACCCTTCCATAGCCTTCTTCTTTTTAAACTCCACCAAAATGACCACCTTTACTCTTAGTTCCTTCATCAATGTGGTGTAGGGGAGTGAGAGCAAGGCTTATGTGAGTGAAAGGTGCTCCTTTTCTAAGTTGAAGGTTCAGCTTTGGTGTGAGTTGAGGGCTGAGTTCCTTGGTTTGGGGTGAGGAAGCCTTTGTTGGTCATTTTTGAGCTTCAAGGAGCCACCTTTGAGTGTAAAGGTCCAACCTTGTAGTGCATTTTCGTGGGTCTTTGAAGTCAGAACCTTGGTGTGTGGTTAGAGACCTCTTTGCTGTCTCATTTTCGGATTTTTGGAGCTTAGAGGTATAGCATGAACACCTTTTTGTCTTTTGATGATTTTAAGCTTGTTTAATCGGTTAAAAAGTAAAACTTTGATCAATTAAATAAAGGAATGTGTTTCTGAGTCCTAAGCATGTTAATAAACATCTGTTTAAGGAGTTCTTGGACTCCAGATCGAGTTTGGATCATTGGAGGTCAATTATACCTTTAAAATTCAGTTTTCTGCATTCTGGCGAAGAAGTATTCAAATACTTTTCGGGCAGTATTCGAATACTTTCTAGAAAAATGCAGTAATCGAATATTTCGCGAGATAACAGCGAGCTAGTTTTGTAAAGTTGCGATATCTTGAGCTACAGAGCTCTAAATTAAGTGAGGTTTGGACCTATGTGAAGCTAACATATAGGGCTACAACCCTGTAAATTTTCAAATCCATTGGATAAGTGGATTGCTCTCAGTTTATGTTTGAAGTCTAGACCGTATTGCTGGAAATTTAGTTTGTTGTAGGAACTTTGCAAAAATCATAACCGGAGTTATACAACTCTGATTGAGACATAAAATATGTCGTTGGAAATCTTGAGATGTCTACTTTAACATATTAAAATTTTAGAGTATTTGGTAAAGAGTTGTGACTGTAGTTTTAAATTGGTAGTCGAATACTCCTTGTAGGAGTATTGGAATACTTTTCTGGGAAGAAAAGTATTCGGACACCTTTGAAGAAGTATTTGAATACTGGAAAGTATTTGAATACAGTGAGATTTGGTATTCATATACTGTGGTATTCGGATACTGGGGGAAAAGTATTCGGATACTTGGTAGTATTCGAATACTTAAATGAAAGTAATCGAATACCGGTAAAGTATCCTGAAAAATAATAATAAGTGCATGAATATTCCTAGAATATTATATAGGAAATGGAAAACAAGTTTCAAGTTAAAATAATGAGAACTGGTGTCAGAACTGATACTGGCTATGGAAAAGCGCGTACCGGAAAGGTGCTCCGAAAAATAAAATAAAAATATGATAAATCTTGTAAAACTGAGTGTGTTAAGAATCCTAAGTTTGGGATTAAAATTCTAAGCGTAGCAATTAATGTTAATACTGTTTGTTTAATTGTTAAGTGACTATATATTCAACTTATGGCACATAACCTTAGGCATGTATCAGTTCCTACGTGACCTTGGTGGCTGACCAAAACTCTCCTACTGTTCCATTGCCTTCCCTTCACCATTTCTTGAACTTTGAGGCCATTTCCTTCACAAGTTCTTCTCCTAAACACTTGGTGTCAGTGAGAGTCATATTTGGAGAGTGTTAAAGGTGTCATTTCTAAGTTGAGTGGGTTGTCTTGTGTGAGGGTGTGGGGGCTGAGTTCTTGGGTTGTGTGGTTGGAGCTTTGTGTTGGTTGTGGGAGCTCCAAGTGAGGATCTTTGTGAAGAAAGAACCCACCTTGTAGTGCATTTTCGTGCACCCTTTGTGTCAGCACCTTGGAGCTAACTTGTGAGTTCCAAGAGCACTTTTGGTTGCTGGTTGAAGCTTGGTGTAAGTGTTGAACCTTTGATCATGAGTTTTAGTTGATTAAAGTTGGTGTCTTTGCATGTTAACGAGTTAAACAAGTAACCAACACATATATGAACCTTGAACAGAGTAAAAATGCATGTTTTAACGTTTTGAGGAGTTAAAAGTTGGACCTTTGGATTTGATTTTCTCGCGAAATATAGAATCTGATTTCTGTCGTGAAATATCCGAATATTTGGTTGTGAATGTCCGGATATTGATATCTGGATATAGGGTTCTGGATATCCGGATATTAATATCTGGATATTGCCAGTGAGATATCCGGATATTGATATCCGGATATGCCCCCGCCATATATCCGGATATTTTGGGTTTTCGATGAACAGTAAGGTACTGTTCATACAGAGGTCTTGTGTAGGTTTGTGGACCCTAGTTTGATGAAGTTGAACTTCTGTTTTGACGAATGTAAGTCAGAACCTAAGTGTTTAAGGGCTTGTGGCTTTGTGAGAAGCCTAAAGACATGAAACGTAAGAGAAAGACGTTGTCTTTATGAGTATGCTTGTAGAGTTCGATTATTGATATAGCGTTGGTCCAAACAGATTATGATTCTGCTGTGTGTTGGACTTGAGCTGTGTGGACTCTTGGCATAGGATTGTGAGCTTGCAAGGTAAGCTTTCGTGTCCTCGGTTTAGCCATTGTTTGGTTCCACCATATCCCATGGGGGAATGGTTTATATGCATGCTGTGTTTACATGCTTTTATACTTGAAAATCCTGTTGAGTTGTTATATGCAATGTGCCTTTTATGACATGCATGGGGTGTTCCACCTATACGGTAAGCCTGAGTGTGTGGTACATACAAGAGGGTGAGGTGCAAGCGATGTTCCTTGTACTAACTATAGGTAATAGACATATTCCTGCATTTCTCTGGCTAGTAGAATAGTGATAGCACACATGGCATGAATATCTGTTGCACTGCATAGTTTTGGAACTTATATTGGAATTATTATTTTTGAACTTATATTGCACATGTAAGTGAGCTTGGAGTGGAAGATCCTTGAGGACCCATTCTCTTACTGAGATTTATTGTTTAGAGATCTCACCCCACGTTTGGGGACGCTTATTTCAGGTTCAGGTAACCCAGGGGTTAAGACCTCTAATGGCAGGAGGTCAGAGCTGAGTTAGATATTGCTGTTATATGCTGACATGTTGGATGCTGGATTTTCCTGTTGCTTTTATGCTTTTAGCTTCAGTTATTATTATGTTGTTTCAATTGAGACTGTTGTTGGGCTTTGTTGCCTTATTTGGTGAGCATGGGGTTTGTCCATGCCACATTGATTGACGTTGTCTTGTTTTTAGTTATGAGATGTAATAATGTATCAGGATTATTGTCCAGGCTATGTGTTGTAGTCCTGTGACTTAGATACTCACTTTATTTATATATTGAGGTATTTCAGTTAGCTGTCTTTTGCAATTTACATACAGACGGTATTTTATGAAAATGGTTAAGTAATCATCATCTTGGCTAAGTATAATGACGTCATAATTGAATTAGAGAAAAGTTATTTCGCATTTTAAATTAAATGTAGCTTAATACGATGACATGTTAACAAACCGGGTATACACGGGGTGTTACATTTTATGGTATCAGAGCAATGGTTCGAGGGAAAACCCTGTATGTATTTCAATAACTTAGGATGCTTTGCTGTGTGTCTATCTTGTGTTCTCTCCGATTGGTTGTATTAGGATAATGCATATATGACCACATTGCGTGGGCCTGATCAACTCATTCTTTGTGTAACTTGTGCAGAGTCATGGTACAACTAAGGAGGAACCAAGGTACGAGCGGGGATCAATCTGATCCTGTCCTGGCTGCATTGGCTGAAATGCAGGCGGCCCGACAAGCCGATCAGGAGGCCATGAGAATGGCAAACCAGGCCATGCTGGACGTCGTCAGAGAGGGGAACAGGAAGGCCACTGAGGATGTATTGGAGGCCAACCGTCTGGCGAACATGACGATGATGAGAGTCATGTTAGAGGAGTTGAGGGCTAGTCCTACTGTTGGCCAGTTTCCTCCGCCACCACCTCCACCGCCACAGCCTCCACCTCCACCTAGCCTTCAGGATGACACCCAGAGTCAGATGGGTGAGGGCAATCACCTCACGGGGGCCATGCAGACCGTCCTTGTGCTCGTTGAGGACCGAGAAGAGATCGACCGCCGGCTGAATGCTTTCCGTAAGCATAAGCCACCTACTTTGGATGAGTCTTATGATCCTATTGCTGTGGCGAGATGGCTTCAGGCGCTGGAAAAGATTTTTCGTGTCATGCAGTGTACAGATCTGCAGAAGCTGATGTTCGCTACTTACATGCTGGAGGGCGATGCCCATGAGTGGTGGACGAACACCTCTCCTTCTCTTCCTCACTGATTCGGCCAAGTGCAGTAACCAAGGGGACTGCAACATGAATTCATCATCCACTCTCTTCCTCTTGTTCGGCCGAAAATCAATCTCAAGGAGGTGAGGTACCTTTCGTTGTCTTATTGTTCCTTTCTACTTGAATCAGTTCTGATCGAACCTTTCCCCTTTTGCATGCGCATGATCCAGCCGTGTTTAAGTCTTTTCATCCCTTGCATGCAGCTGGACTTGATCCCTTGGAGCATAGGAAGAGCGAAGGTGCTGCTCATGAACTTGGTGGCTGTTTTCTGCAACTATTTTGAGAGGAATTGGTTGCATGCAAGAAGGTACAAACCGAACAAAAAAAATCTCTTTTGTTTACATCACTGTTTCGGTCATGACTTGTGGTTAGGGAGGAACCATGTTTGTCATCCCCTTTCCTTATTCTGCCTAGCCGAATAAACCACAAACCTTGATGTATGTATGCCTAAATAATTGATTTTTGGGGCTTGGAAGACAGCCCTCATGAATTGTGGGACTGTTTGTTGGACTAGAATGATGTAGCTAGCTTTGCATGTGTTAAAATTGAGTGGACAACATGTTAAAGGTCTCACTAGCGCACCCTTGAGCTTGGTAGAGAGGTTATGTTAATGAATAAATTATATGCATCTGGCTATTGGTCAAAACCGAACCTGCATGTGTGCCCAAGGAAAATATATTTTGTTGTTTTGTCATTCCTTCCTCACTGTTATGTTCAGCCGTGCAGCCATGGAGTTGGTGCATGCAAGCCTTAATTACATGATTTTTTTGTGAGCTTGGAATACGACTCATCTTGAGTTTTAGAGTTGTCCTTTGAGTTAGAAAAAAATGTGCAGCCTTGCATGTATGAAAACTGAAGAGGATAGCATGCTATAATTTAATTATTCATGACTAAGTGATATTGGTAGTGTTTTGTTAAAGGAAAGTTATAAGCACCTAGTTGATGAACCAAACTTTGAATGTGTCAAGAACTATTTTGGGCAGCATGTTAAAATCTCATTATCACCCTCCTTGTCATGTAGAACATGTTATGTAATTGAAAACTTTAAGCTCCTAGGTGATGGCTGTATAAACCGAATCTGTATGCATAGAACACCCTGAGTGTTGTCACTCGATAAACATTGGAAAGCACCCTAAAGTCAGAAAATTAGCTTAGTTGAGAGCCATGAAATCCGAGTATTAATCAAGTACTTTGAGAAATGGAAATTCTATGTAACGTATAGGATAAGATGAAATAAAATTTTGACTTGGTACCTATTGGTTTAGGTACGCAAGCCTCTAGGAAAGAGGATTGAAATTGGTGATTCATCTGGTTAAAAATCGGTACACACCAAAGTAAGTGTTCGGCGGATTACCCTTTTGTGACTGTTAAATTAGTGCATGAATTTGTGATTTGTTGCTCATTTGTCCTACCCTGATTCCGTTTGAAAGTAATGGTAATATGACTTGGAATATGAACTGTTGGAAATTCTGCTTGGGAGACACATTGTGCTATATGACTTGGAATATGAACTGTTGGAAATTCTGTTTTGGAAAAACATTATGTTTCGTATTTTTGTTGACATAGTCATGTGAACTATGATTCTCTGATTCTGATATTTAGTCATGCACATGAACATCATAAATCTGCATTTTTTCATGTGTGCGAAGCAAAACATATCATCCCATACCGCATTATACATTCAGTTTTGGAAATGGAAATATTTGATAAAAGGTTGCATATGTTTGAGGATGCATCATATAGGCATCCCTCGGGTACCAGGGAGAAGGAACTGTGGCTCAGTTCGCATAGGCCTCAATTGGAATTCCCCTCTGTTAGGGCCAAATGGAATCTCCATTGAGTTTAGTTAGTTAGTATGCGCACGCTAGTGCTATGAGCATACAATATTCTGGCGTTATATACGCATTCTGTTGCATTCTGGCAATCTGTTCTTGAACTATTTGATGACGTGATGAATTTGTAAATTATGTATCTAAGTTAACATTGTTGCATTGCTGGATTTTCTACCACACTACTGGGATTTTTCTCACCCCTTATGGGGCTCAATTTTCATAAAATTGCATGAGGATGAAGAAGTGTTTGATGGAATAGTTTCATGGAAATGATCTGTTTGAATTCTGCTGTTGGAAACCTTACTATGTGTGCACTGTTCTGTTTGGTTAAGTGCAGAATATTCGCATTTAATGTAATGTTATGAAATTGTTAATTTGAGTTCAGATTCTGAATCTTGGTGAGACATTGATGAATTATGAATTTTATGTTTCCACTTGGAATCCGTGTATATTGTTACTGTTATTCAGAAAGTCAGCTTAAGCCAGTTATGTTTTCTATGTGTAAAGTATGATTTAATCGACTAAGAGTAGGTAAGACATTGAGGATTATTTGTTAATGAAAATCAGGTTCGATTTGGTAGAATTTATTTACATGCAATCTGAGTTCAATTAGCCTTGTTACAAAGTTTTTCAAAAACAAAAGCATCATATGTACTAAATTCGGATTTTTCTGATTTTTCATGCATCTTGCGAGTTCTGTATCCGGGGCTACAGATCTCCGAATGAGACAAATTTTATATGTACATAAAGCCCCAGATGTGTGTTTTCCCTGTGTCAAAGAAGATTTTAAAAAGCTTGCAAACCTGATTTTATATGATTTTTGCAAGACAAACTATTTTCAGAAAAATTCACTGTTTCAGCATCAATGTTTTATGGAACTACTTACTGTTTTTACTATGATAAACCGATTTCAATACAAGTTTTTATATTTGACTTAAAAGTGCACTTCCAGATTTGAATGCGTAATGTTGCGTCTCTAATAAGATTTAGCATACGTCTCCCTTGGATGCATACAGGGGAGGGTGTCACACTAAATGATATCAGAGCAGTTATGATTCATGGTGTTTGCATTTGATGAAGTGTTTGTCATTTGTATATGTTGTTGAATTGTTGCTATTGAATATAATTGTTGTATTGATTGCTGGTTGTTGTATGTTAGAGTTATACGGTGACGAGAATCAAGTATAATTAGCATAATTGAAGTGTTAGAGATATATTGAAATCACCTTGTTGTATTACTTACTCAGAGCAGTTTTGATCCTTGATGACTGTGTGATGTATTGTTTGGTCTTCTAATGTATTGGATTGTATTGTTTCAGATGTACCCTGTTTGGTTGTAATGTACATACACTGCATTGAAATACTTGACTTGAATTGTTTGTTGTTGCCAAACTGCGTAAGAGCTGTCTGGTTGTGCTGTAGTGCATCTGAATTGAAGTGTTTGAATTGTATAATTGTATAGTTGATTATTTGAAATTCTATCTTGAAATGGGAATTGTGTCTCAACCTTGAAGCTACTGACGTGTATGCCATGCAGTGAGTAGGATCCACTCGTTGCTTGGCATTACGAAAGTAGCGTTAGTAGTAATGAGGCACGAAAACCTCCTCAGGAGAGATGTCTGACGTATGATAGATTGTGATTAATTGATGCCTGAATGATGAATAAACAATGAAGTCTGGAATTTTGACGACTCCCAGTGTTTGATGAAATGATACCCTTGCTGTTACCGGGAGTGGGTCTGGCCAACACATTCTCCGGTAACATGATGGTGTCAAATTGTCAAACACCGAGAGTAAATTAGTGAAAAACTTTGGTTGGTGGTTTTAGTACCTATGCATGAAAATATGTGGGAAGTTAATCTGGGAAGTGACTTGAATAACTGGAATAAGTAAATTATATTTTGAAGTACCATATGACTGAAGGTAGTAATGAACAATCTTTTAAGACGAAATGGTGTATAACTATGTATTAAGAGTGGGTTGCTGTTACACTAAGAAGATCTAGAAGGGAGAGGAAGCACTCAAAACGTTTATCAGGATTTGTTGCTTGAGTTTTCTAACTGTGTTAGTCATGCTGTGATGTCAAGGATCCTTGTGATCGGTTAGTTGGTTGCCGCGTGTGTCATACACGTGTAAGGCTGCATGTAGCTTTGGTTAGGGAAGGTCGGTTAGTTGGTTGTTGTTAGACACGTAGGAATTGGTTGTAAGTTGGTTATGGGTTGCTTTCTGTATAAAAGACAATTGTAACAGATAGTTGTTCATACTTTGAAATATACACGATACAGATTCTTTTCTTTTCTCTGTGTTACAATCGGTTCTTAGGTTGAGAAACCTAACATTGGTGCTTTCATCTTCAATGACGCGGGTTCAAGAAATTGCAGAGGAGTTGCATTCCTTCCAGCAGCGGGTTGACACTAACTTTGCTGAGATTCGTCTTCAGGCACAACAACAAGGTGTGGAAACTAGAAATCAGATTTCGTTGTTGGTAACTCAGATGCAACAGTTACAAGAAATGCTGGTTGCGAATCAAACGCATAGGCATGATTCTGCTAGTACCAATTCGTCTTCTTCTGCGTTCCATAACGTGCATCGATCTGATAATATGGATCATCGTTCACTGCTTAAGGGAGTTCGCATGGAGATTCCAACGTTCAATGGTATTGATCCTACCAATTGGATTTTTAAAGCGGAGCTTTTCTTCACTCTCCAAATGATTCCAGAGGAGACTAAGGTGGCATTGGCGGGGTTAAAGATGGATGGCATGGCAGCTTCTTGGTTTCAGTGGACTTTCAATACGGGTAAGGCTCGTGCTTGGAGTGATTTCACTGCTGCTCTGCGTCAACGTTTTGGTATGTCTGGTTTTACTAACCTCAAGGGTACCTTGTCTAAATTGACCCAATCGACGTCACTTCGTTTGTATGTTCAACAGTTTGAGGCTTTGGTCAATCAGATACCTGATTTAGATGATGATTTGTTGATGAATTTTTTTATCTCTGGTCTTCAATCTGAGCTCAGAAGTGCGGTTCAATTGAGGGAGCCAGTCTCGTTGCATCAGGCCATTCAATTGGCAATGGCTTATGATGATCACTTTGGTGATTTAAAGCTTTCGTTTCAAGCTGCTCCTAGGAAATTTTTTCCTAAACCTGTTCAGGTTACTGAGGTTAGTTCTTCAAATTCTAGCACTACCACGATTCCTTCTGTTTCTCCTGTATCAGTGGCTAATCCACATCGATTAGCTTTACCAGCTTCAAATCAGATGAAAAGGGTGTTGAATGCTGATTTGCATAAGAGGAGAGAATTGGGCCTTTGCTATACTTGTGATGAGAAGTGGTCTTCCAAACATGTGTGTAAAAATAAGTTGATGTTGCTGGTGGGAGACGACGATGAGATCCAACAGGATGGGGAAGAGGAACAGATTGTGTGGCAAGTTGATCCTGTGGTGGCTGAATCCAAGGATGCTTCTTTGCATACCTTGAGGGATAGAAATCATTATCGGGCCTTGTTGTTCAATTCCACTGTTGGAGGTATGAGTTTTTCTGTATTGGTGGATTCTGGTAGCACACATAATTTCATCCAGAAGCAATTGGCTATTAAGCTTGCTTTACCTATATCTCATTCTCATCGAATACGTGTCTTTTTGGGTAATGGTGATGTTATGTATTCGGAAAGGAAGTGTTTAAAGGTTCCTTTGTTGATTCAGGGCACAACTTTTATGTGTGATCTATGGGTGTTAGATTTGTCTGGTATTGAGGTCATTTTGGGCATGCCTTGGCTGGAACGTTTGGGCAAGGTGACTCATGATTATGTGAGCAAATCTATGGAATTTGTATGGGAAGGTAATCCTGTTTGCTTACAAGGTTTGCATGATGAGTCGATTCCTGCTAACTTGAATGCCTTGCTTACTACGGAGTGGTCTGTGTGTAACTTGTTGCATGAGGATGAGAATGCTGTAGAACAGATAGTAGGAATTCCTGAATTGACAGAATTGCAGTCTTCAATTCATCCTCTTCTGTGGTCTATTTTACTTAAATATCAGAAAGTATTTTCTGTTCCCAGTGGCTTACCTCCTTTTCGCGGGTTGGATCATGCTATCTATTTGGAAGCTGGTACTAAGCCGATTAATGTAAGACCATATAGATATGGGCATAGTCAAAAGTCTGAGATTGAAAAACAAGTTTCTGGTTTGTTGGCAGCAGGCTTTATTCAACATTCGACAAGTCCTTTTTCTTCTCCTGTATTACTTGTGAAGAAACAAGACTTGACTTGGAGGCTTTGCATTGATTATAGGGCCCTTAATGCAGTTACCATAAAGGATAGGTTTCCTATTCCAACCATCGATGAGCTTTTGGATGAGTTAGGTGGATCAACCATTTTCTCAAAATTGGATTTGAGGGCTGGATATCATCAGATCCGTTTATTGCCTTCTGATTCCTATAAAACTGCTTTTAGGACCCATGAGGGCCATTATGAATTTCTAGTCATGCCTTTTGGTTTGACAAATGCCCCTGCAACTTTCCAATCTGTGATGAATCATTTGTTCAAACCATACTTAAGGAAATTCATAATAGTTTTCTTCGATGACATCTTGGTGTTTAGCAAAAATATGGAAGATCATGTGAAGCATTTGGAATTGACCCTTAGTTCCTTGCAACAGTTTGAATTCTTTGTAAAGCTTAGCAAGTGTGCTTTTGGGCAGAAGTCCATTGAATACTTGGGGCATGTGGTGGATGAAAAGGGTGTATGTGCTGATCCTAAAAAAATATCAGCCATGCTTCAATGGCCTGTTCCAAAAAATATTAAACAGTTGAGGGGATTCTTGGGTCTTACAGGTTATTACAGGCGATTTGTTAAAGGGTATGCTTCCATAGCCTTGCCTTTAACTAATTTGTTGAAAGGATCAGCTATTTTTGCTTGGACTGCAGCAGCTGAAGATGCCTTTGTGGAGCTGAAGAAGGCTATGTCTCATACTCCGGTTCTTAGGTTGCCTAATTTTCAGGAACCTTTTGTATTAGACACTGATGCTTCAAATCATGGTGTTGGGGCTGTTTTGTTGCAAGGAGATCATCCCATCTCATACTTTAGTAAAAAGTTGGGACCTCGAATGTCTACTGCTTCAACTTACATTAGGGAACTTTATGCCATCACCACAGCTGTTAAACGTTGGCGACAGTATTTGTTGGGTGCCAAATTTATAATAAGAACTGATCATAGAAGCATCAAGGAGCTTCTTACGCAAACAATTCACACAGCTGAGCAACAAAAATATCTGTGTAAGTTGATGGGCTATTCCTTCCACATTGAGTATAAGCCAGGTCATGCAAATATAGTGGCTGATGCACTATCTCGAGTTTTTGATGAGGGAGGTGTCTTATGTGCAACCTTGTCTGAACCTGATTTCGATTTGTTGGCTGAGATCAAAAGTCAGAATCAGTCTGATCCTTACCTATTACAGATTCATCAGCAATTACAGGACCATCCTAACAGTGCTCCTGAGTTGTTTATTCGTGATGGGGTAATCTTTAATAAAGGTAAGTACCTCATCAGCCCTTCTTCTTCCTTGATTCCTGTGTTGATTACAGAAGCTCATTCATCTTTGGTCGGTGGTCATGCTGGGGTATTGAGGACCTTCCTTCGTTTGACTGCTACCTTTCATTGGTCGTCTATGAAGAGAGATGTTAAACAGTTTGTTCAAAATTGCCAGATATGCCAGCAAGTTAAGTATGAAACTTCTAAGGTAGCTGGTTTGCTGCAGCCACTGCCGATTCCTGAGGGCATCTTTGAGGAGTTGTCCATAGATTTCATATGTGGTTTACCTCCTTCGAAGGGTTTCACTACGGTATTGGTAGTTGTGGACAGATTGTCTAAATTTGCATATTTTGGTCCATTACCAAATTCGTATACTGCTTCCACGGTTGCTGAGTTGTTTTGTGAATTGGTGGTAAGAATCCATGGATTCCCTCGTTCTATTTTGACTGATAGAGATAGAATTTTTTTGAGCAAATTCTGGTCTCATCTTTTCAGATTAAGTGGTACTACTTTACGTACTACATCATCTTACCATCCTCAATCTGATGGCCAGACCGAGGTGACAAACAGATATCTTGAGCAATACTTACGATCGTTCTGTTTTGATCAGCCGAAATCTTGGTGCAAGTTTTTGTGTTGGGCACAATATCATTATAATTCAGCTGTCCATTCAGCTATCGGTATGTCACCGTATCAGGCAGTATTTGGTAAACCTCCCATCATGATTCCTTTTTATCCGCGTGGGTTGATTAAGGTGGAGGCTATTGATACTTTGTTGCAGCAAAGGAATGAAATTTTGTCTCAACTTAAGGTTCAGTTGCAACGTGCTCAAAATCGGATGAAGATTCAGTTTGATAAACATCACAAGGAGCGCTCATTTTGTGCAGGTGACAAGGTTTGGGTTCGCTTGCAGCCTTATAGACAAGTTACAGTAGAGAGGAGAGCAAATCATAAGTTGGCTAAGCGTTTTTTTGGTCCTTTCGAAGTTCTTCGTAAGTTAGGAAATACTGCATATGAATTGCAGTTACCTGTAGGCTGTCAAGTTCATCCAGTGTTTCATGTATCTCAGTTGAAACCTTGTCGTGGTTCTGCTCCTTCAGTGCCAGTTCCTTTGCCATTGACAGCTGTGGATAATCGTCCGGTGCAGGTTCCTGTGACAGTTTTGGGAACTCGCATTTCTTCTTGTCAGGGAAAACCAGTTCGTGAGTTTTTGATTCAGTGGTCTAACACTTTTCCGGAAGATGCTTCGTGGGAGAGAGAGCAGGAGTTACTTCATTGTTATCCTTCTCTTAACCTTGAGGACAAGGTTGTTGTTGAAGGAGAGGGTAATGTTACACTAAGAAGATCTAGAAGGGAGAGGAAGCACTCAAAACGTTTATCAGGATTTGTTGCTTGAGTTTTCTAACTGTGTTAGTCATGCTGTGATGTCAAGGATCCTTGTGATCGGTTAGTTGGTTGCCGCGTGTGTCATACACGTGTAAGGCTGCATGTAGCTTTGGTTAGGGAAGGTCGGTTAGTTGGTTGTTGTTAGACACGTAGGAATTGGTTGTAAGTTGGTTATGGGTTGCTTTCTGTATAAAAGACAATTGTAACAGATAGTTGTTCATACTTTGAAATATACACGATACAGATTCTTTTCTTTTCTCTGTGTTACAATCGGTTCTTAGGTTGAGAAACCTAACAGTTGCTTCTTATTTGATAAAATGAATTTATGAAAATATTTTTTTCTTTTGTTTTGGTATCAGTTTGTTAGGTATAGCAAATGAAAAGAAGTGTTCGAAACTGAATTTTTGGATATATATATATATATATATATATATATATATATATGTATGTATGTAAGAATTTGAGTTTATAAATTAGTTGATTTATTTTAACCGACTAGGATGTAAACTCCATAGTAATGATGCCTAGTTAAATTCAGTTTGAGTACTGTGTTCAAGAAATTCAGTTTGTTTTGTAATCTGAATGTGTGCGTTCTGTTATGATCTACTTACTACATGGAGACACTGATAATTGGGAAAACCGGTGTGTTATGTTTTTTGTTTGTTTTGAGTACTTGACTTTACGAACTCTATTTTATGTTGAAAACTGGAATTAATGTGTGGTATGTGTATGAAGACTAATTGAACCGAATTTGATGTAAGGGGTATGGTTTTGTTAGTGGTTGTATTGCAAATTAAATAGTATGTAAACTAAAAAGGAGAAGTAGATGTAATTGGAATCTTAATGGAAATCTAGGTGCAACTAGGATATCGGATGTGATTATTGTGAACTTGAATTATGAAAGCACGGTCTATTTTGGTGAATTACAATTGGTAGTTGTTTCAAAATTGTAATGTTTATCAATGATTGGAAAGTTCATATCATGGTTAATGCATCCTCTGAGCAGTGGAGTCAATTACATCCGAGGTACCTAGGACAACGGAAAGTTCGAGGAAGTTTCCTCATATGGGTGTTTTGACGAATTGTATGAGAGGTACCACTTAACATGATATGTATGAAAAACATGATAGAATTGATTAGTTGTATATATGACTAGTTGTGTCTGTGTTTTGTCGAGTACGTTTTAGAAGAATAGACTTTGTGACACTTGATCCTAGAAAAGTAATTAGATAGTATCTATAGAATAATTGAATAGGCTAAACATCTTATGTAATTATGGCAGTTAGGAGTTAGTACCTTAGAATCTCTGTATCCCTTGTTCTTGTCCGTATAATTTGGCTCCCTCTATAGAGTTTAAAAACACACAGTTTTCATTATATGTCTCTCCTTTCCTCTTACCCGAATCCGGTATTTTGAGCTTAATTAGAGGTGGATCCTAAACCATGAGTGCTGGGTAAAACCACTACCCATCAATGTAATTCTTCCTTTCCGTAAGATAGTATAAAATATTATATTACTCACTTAATTGATGCCTTTAAATTTTTATACCTAAAAGGTGAGGTGTAACATCCCACATGATTAGGAAAAATATATAAAGTGCTATGAAGAATATGGATACATGTGTTAAATTTGAATTATATGTCGAAACATGTATTGCCTTCGAATAATATAGCTATTCTTCCTTAGAACGAATTAGTTTAATTTAGAGAATTAATTGAATTACAATTATGATGTATACTTATTTTAGGTATGTGAAACTTATATTAATTTGAGTTTAATTCGAATTAATTGATTGTAATATATATATATATATATATATATATATATATATATATATATATATATATATATAGAGAGAGAGAGAGAGAGAGAGAGAGAGAGAGAGAGACTAATGATACTCAAAGACTTAGGGACTAATAAATTAGTGGGCTGATTCATAAAGTAATAGAACCTTGGATTCATAATTTTTGGACCCTTTCTTGTGATGGCCGAATATCTAAGGGCCTTAAGCGGTGTTTAAGGTTCAACCCAATATTGTATTCATCCTTATCTCATCCTAAGAATCCCATAAGGCAGCCCTTAATTGGGTAGTAATCACCACATGGCGAGAACCTCACCCATCCTTGTTCTCTCCCTCCACATGTGCGCATAGCTTAGGTACAAAGGAAAAAGAAAATTCTGATGACTTGTTTACCTTGGCCAAACCCATTTAGCTTTATCACAAAACCCATTCAGCTTTATTGCATGCAACCAATAGGAGAAAGGTGTGCAGTTTGCATGTCATGCCATTGGGTAGAAACCCCCACCCATTCACACCCTCTTGTGCGCTGAAAAGAGAAGAAGGGCTTAGATATTTTCCTGATTTTTCTAGCTTTTAAATCAGCCTTACAACCTTCATTCAATCATCCCCAAGCGCTGAAGGTGTAAGCAATAAGTTGGAGACTTTTCTTGTTGAAGCAGAACCAAACATAGCCATTTCATTTTCCTTTTCCCCCCACTAAAACCGTGACCTTGAGGAGTAAAGACACCAAGAAAAGAATTACAAACCATCCTCTCCATCTTTACTAAAACTGTGACCTCCTTCATAGACCCCACCATCCTAGTTGCTAGTTCAATTTTACTTTTTCCCCTCCTTCTAACTTAAAACCGAGAGCTCCTTGAGCAAGAAGCAAGGGTAGTTAGTGTTTTCTTCTCCTCTCCCTTGTTGGCCGAAGACTACTTTCTAGGAGGTGAGTTGTTTGTTCTTCCTCTCATCCTTTCCTACTCACAAAAGGTCCTCATTAGATCATTCTTTGTTGCATGCGCAAGATCTTGTTTTGGTAAAATCACTACCCTCTTTGTACGTTGCTTGGCCTGAACGTTTGGGACTCTGGAGAGTGGAAGCTCACTGTTTTTCGAGTTGAGCTCTTGAGGGTGGACAAGGAACCGTAAGTAACTTTCAATCTCCTTGGGCTTTTGCTATTCGGTCCTAGAGTATGTTAGGGGAGCTTGATTATTTTGTTGTTAGTCCATTCTGCTTTGTTGGAAGCCTTGGCCGTTTAATGCATGCAGCCCCTAGCAAGTTATGTCTAGAAAATTAACCCCTTTACCCGTTGGATGGTCCCCTTAAACTAGAAAGAATTAATAAAATTTGTATGTGCTAAATGTTATGGGCAGAATGTTAAAGTCTTTTATTGTCCCTTTTGTGTCCTAGTATTGTTATATAAATGAACCTTTTTAAGCACCTAAAAATAGGCAGTAAACTGTTTATGCATGTTGGTTTGACCACTGTTATTCATTGAAAAGAAATAGGACAACATGGGATTAGGAAAGTGAAAATTATATAAATAAAACCTTTAGGATTTTCTATATAAGAAACCGGTTTTGTTTGGGGTTGGAAGCCTTAGGATTATTCATTGTTAAACGTTAGAAAATTTATTGTGAAGTCAGTATATTATTAGGAAGGAAACATGGTGAAACCGATTGGGAATTAAGGATAAAAAGAGTAATACGTGTGCTGCGTTGGGAATTGCCTTGGAGTATGATTCTAACTTGTATGCTTTTGCTTCGGTGTGTTTAATTCTTGAGTGTGGACCATTTCACTGATGTTTGGTAAATTATTTTGTGGCACGCGAGGTAAGTGTTAGGTGGCATTACCTTCTGTGAGTGCTAGCTAGTACGAGATTGTGAATTGTTTCTCTCATGCTTTGGATTCGAATTCTATTTATGTTATTCGCATGCAGTTCATGGACTTGACATGCTGGGAATTATATTTTGAGAAGTAATTGGCATTCAACATTTTAATATTGGAAATCCATGGAATATATTGATTATTATTTAGTCATGCATACTCATATCATATTTTTAACTATTTTGTGTGCGGACCATTACATAGCATACATGCATAATTGTCATGCTGTTTACTGAAAATAAATATGAAAAATAAGCATACGTTTGAGCACGCATCATATAGGCATCCCTCCGGTATTAGGGTATGGGACACTTGGCTTCAGTCCGCTTAGGTCACAGTTGGAGCCCTTTTGAGGAGCCACCCAGGATTCTCCACTGTGTTTGCTAGTGATACGTGCACCGTAGTGCCATGAACATACACTTTAGGCGTGATATATGCAATATGATTAGTACTTTGGCGTTATATACGCACCCTTGGTGTTATATACGCACTATGATTATGATTAGTATTTGACAGATTTAAACTGATGATGCGATTGTTTTGTAATTCTGTATTTAGTTAGTACTGTTGCATTACTGGTTTTGTTACCACACTACTGGGTTTTTTCTCACCCCTTTGGGGCTGCAATTTTTATAAAATTGCAGGAGGACGAAAGAGCATATGAGGACGTGGTTATATGGATATTGTTGTTAATTGCTGCTGTTAATTGCTACTGTTTGGACTGTCTGCTGTTACTGTTTTGTCGGTTGGATGACTGTATTATTTTAATATTTTGAGAAGCTTGGATTACTATTTGGAACATGTTTTAAATTACTGTTTTTAAGATTTTATGGTCTGTTTGAACTTTCGAAAAATTTTGGTTACGTTTTGCAAAAAACAATTTCTTAAGCGTTTTAAATGCTATTTTCTAAACTGTTTTGCGAGTTCTGTTTCGAGGGGCTAGAGACCTCCGATTCGCTTAAAATTTATGTATGTGAAGCCCCAGATGTCTAGTTTCTTGTGTCAAAGCAGTTTTATTTTAATTTGTGTACCCGATTGGATATGATTTTTTCAAGGCAGCAAGGTCTGTCAGGAAAATTAATGTTTCAGCAACTCAAGTAATTTTTGTCTAAATGTCACATGGGTTATTTTTAGACCAGATTTGAATACGAAAACTTTTATGAAACTTAAAACAAATTTTTCAGAACTACGTGTTAGCATTCCGACTCTAATCCACTTAGCAGACAACTCTCCTGGATGCATACAAGGGAGGGTGTCACACTAATTAGTATAATGCAGTCATCTAACAGACAAAATAGTAACAGCAGACAGTCCAAACAACAACAATTAACAGCAAATATCCATATAACCACGTCATCATTTGCTCTTTCGTCCTCCTGCAATTTTTTAAAAATTGCAGCCCCAAAGGGGTGAGAAAAATCCCAGTAGTGTGGTAACAAAACCAGTAATGCAACAGTACTAACTAAATACAGAATTATGAAACAGTCGCATCATCAGTTCAAATTCGTCAACTACTAATCATGATCATAGTGCGCATATAACGCCAAAGGGTGCGTATATAACGCCAAAGTACTAGTCATATTGCGTATATAACGCCTAAAGTGTACGTTCATAGCACTACGGTGCACGTATCACTAGCAAACACAGTGGAGATGTGACACCCTCCCTTGTATGCATCCAACAGAGTTGTTTGCTAAGCGGATTAGAGTTCCAACTCATTACTTTAAATACTGAAAACACATTTTTAAGTTAATAATTAAACTCCTAAGTTGAAATCCGGTTGCTCACGAAAATCAGAGTGGAACTTTAAAAATACATAGCGTGCTGAAAACTATTTATTTTCCTGAAAACCTTGATGTCTTGAATAATTCGTATAAAATCGAGTACAAAAATTTAGATAAAACTACTTTGACACAAGAAACTAGACACCTGGGGCTTCGCATACGTATAAAGTTTATTTCGTTCGGAGGTGTCTAGCTCCCAAAACTAAACTCGCAAAGTATAAGGCAATTCAGTGCAATGTTCCAAAATGACCTGACTTGCAAAAATTCATAATAAATCGAGCCTTCAGAATTTCTTTGCAAAATTTGCATAATATGAAACTAAACATCTGGGGCTCCACGTGCATATAAATTATGTGTAAAACGGAGGTCTGTAGCCCCAGATACAGAACTCATAAGGTGCTCGCTAAAACAGTTTATAAAGTTGCTTCCAAAACGTTAAGAAATTGTTTTCGCAAAACGTACCCAAGATTTTTCCAAAGCACTAACTGATCATAAAAGTCTTAAAAATATCAAAATAAAACATGTTTCAACTGTAACCCAATCTTCCAAAATACTACATCAAATATCATAACAGCCGACATCCATAAGACAAGCATACAGCAGCATAAATTCCAAACAGCAGCAGTAACAACAAATATCCCAAAACAATTACGTCATCAGATGCCTTTCCATCGTCCTGCAATTTTATAAAAATTGCAGCCCCAAAGGGGTGAGAAAAATCCCATTAATGTGATAACAAAACAAGTAATGCAACAGTACTAACTAGATACAGAACCACAAAATAGTCGCATCATCAAGTGAAATCCGACAGATACTAATAATATCATAGCGTACGTATATAACGCCTAAGAGTTGCGTATATCGCCAAAGGGGTACGCTCATAGCACAATAGTGCGCGTACTAACAATGTAAGGGGTATGCTCATAACTAATAAGTGACCCACACCAAAAGTTCCTAAGAATGTAAGGGTCCTTTGAACAATGAAGTAATATTATTTCCATTACTTGCGCACATATAAGAGCTAATTAACTAAGATCTCCAATTTTAAATGTTTCGTCTTTGTAATATGCATGTTACAACTTCTTAGAAGTGCATTTACCTCCTACTTGATTCTTAGCAATAATAATGGTCCAGTTCACTCGCTAAACACATCACACATATTCATTATATTCAGGTTTCTACATTGTTACCTTACCTAATAATGTCACAGACCGAATTCTATTTTTATTATCCTTCAGAAAATCAAGCAAGTAAAACAGAGCACATTACATTCCAAATTTCAAATAAGAAGAATCTTCTTAAAATCACAAAACCTTTATCCTACCTTTCATACATATCATGTTAAGTGGTACCCCTCATACAGTTCATCAAAACACCCATATGAGGAAACTTCCTCGAGCTTTCCGCTATCCTAGGTACCTCGGATGTAATTGACTCCACTGATCAGAGGATCCATTACCCATGATATGAACTTTCCACACACTGACACGTATTACAATTTGGAACAACTATCAAACGTAACCCACCAAAAACAGACCAAGCTTTCATAATTTAAGTTCACAATAATCACATTTAAAGTTCCTAGTTGTAATTAAATTTCCCTTCAAAGGGACAAATAAAATTTACGGCACGAGACCTCATGCATGAAAACACAAAATCCAAAGTTCCTTAAACAATGGTTAATCTCATCCATACAAGCAGCATTACATCTATTTGATAAGAACATCTCCAAAAATAATAATAACATATCATGATGTACAAAACACATATCAGACTTTTAAGCAAGGAGTTTACAACAACGTATTTAAATCACAGATTGATTATTATATCGATTAAACAATAGTTAAACAAAATCAGAGTGCTCACTTAAATTCAACTCTTACATTGTACACTAAGTTTTTATATTTAGATGTCCAAGGAATTGTGCAAGTATAACATAAAAGTTCTACTTAATACTAGCTCTAGTGGCAAATCAAAATAATTAATAATTAACAGTTCCCACAACCGTGGACAGAAGGCAGGGAAGATTCATTTAGTTTATATCTAGAATTTGAACACTCATGCTATTAAATCAAGAGAATGGTTTATCCCAAGATTTAACCCAGAACAAGAAAATTATAGTCCCACTATTTTTCCGTTTATAGTTCAATCAAGTCATATAGTGGATAGGTACAATTTAAAGCTCGGTTTTTCTAGGCAAAAATATGGTTTTCTTTTAGATTCAAATACGGTGCAGTACAAATGAGAAAACAATGAACATCACTTAGTTATTTGTGATTTGGCATAAACAAAAAGTGAAAAAATACTTTTGGGCAACCTATACGTCAGGCACATAGTATTTGATCAAAACATACTTTCTTGCAATTCACTTTAACCAATCAAAGAATACCAAGTGTAATTCGGACGCTACTTTAACAGTGTGTATACATAAAATAGATTAAGTCAAGGACTAAGCATAATGCACTGTTCAACAAGTTCAGTTGTAATTCATTCAGCAGGAAAACCGAATCATTGTAGCTAAAAATCTACATGTGACCAGTGTTTGACGATTTAAATGTAGATATTCATTAGAAGCATCGAACTGATTTGACCAAATTAATATGATAGTGTTCATAAAATAAACCAAACTTAGAATCCTATGTACCAGCATACATCAGATTTCCGAACCCACAATTTAATAAAAGTAACAGGTATGAGCTCATAATAGTCAAAGCTTATAACAATCAACTTTCGATTTCCCTACATCGTCCATTTATGTCACTAACGCGAGGTATCAATACTTGTACACAAAATTTTATAATGAGCCAGTAAGAACCTTCTAATGCTGACTCAGGTATTAATTTTCACAAAGTGTCAATTCAAATAGCCAACCTAATAAGGCAAGCCAAATAAGTTGTAGCTCTATGTAATCACAATTTACCTGTCCAGTCCACTATATTCAAAATTCAGTTCAGATAACCTTTCTTTAATTATGCATTCAGTTCCAATATAATGTTAAAAATCTAAACTGATAAATTCAAACAATCACCCCATAAAATCCGTTACTATAATCAGAGACAATATACTATATGCAAGTCCAAAAGTGGTCAAAATCATACAAAGCAAGTCAATGCATATGAGCTAAGACGACAAGTATCACTCACATGAAGGACAGGGAGATAGGAGCCAAGTATCCTCCCTTTACACATCACCGCTTCTTTCTCAAGAATGATGTCTAGTGCCAATTCACCATTAGAAGATTCGTAAAGACAGTGATCTCACATGTTTAAGCCTCAATTAATACTAATTCTACGTTCTAAGAGCATTAACCGGATCTACTTAGGTAAGTGACCTATCCCTACATCAATTTTCATAATTAAATCTCTGCTACACTTCTCAAACATATTAACTCCTTACGCAATTAAGCACAAAACAAAATTAGTGAAGAGTAACAGTTTCTACTTTCCGGCCATATACACAACCTCACTTGCAAAGAAATAGCATGAACCTCAAGGGCAAGTACACACCAGCAGTCATTATTTAAAGTTTATATGTTATCATTCACGGCTTAGAACATCACAAAAATATTCCCATCAAGCATATACATATAAAGCCCTCCTTGTAATCCATGGAAACTAAATTAATAATCAACTCTTAATGTAAGTAGTAATTTAAAATTTCACACATAGCATTTCAAGCACCAGTGTACCCGGGGTCACCATGATTGTGCACACATATCATACGTGGCAGTGAGTTGATTAGGCTCACCCCTAGCATTGAAGTGTGCATAACCATGTTTAACACCGGACACCGCAAGTACCATCACACTCAGAGCATAATACAAAACAGCTAGCAAACCTTTCAATAATCATATTCCAACATCAACAGTTGAACAATGTAATGTTAGTATATGGGTGTCCTAGAGACAATCTTTTGATTAAATAAAGGACACTAGATGTAGAACTATTTGTCGCAAATGAATAAAAGCAATCTTTATCCAGTTTCATATTATGTCTCGATATTATTATTAATATTATATGAACGAACTGGTATCACTTGAGTATCTATGATGAGATCACGATCATGAGGATTCAAGGACATTGATGGTCCCGGCAAGTGTACCGATCGCACAAGTAATAAAGTAGTGAGTAGATTATCGACTCCACGGGGATTGTAAGACAAGTACCATAGTAACCTGTCCCCTTAATTTGGACAAATCGATTGGATGATGAATAATTGTAATTTAAATTGCATAAAAATGAAATTAAAAGACTTGTTTTGGTGAATTTTTCTTTAATTTGATGACAGAAATAAGGTATCAATGAAAATCTTGTGAAACTATGAGAAAGGAATTGCAGTTAGGATACACTCACAATATGATCCCCGCTTGTCACTTTGGATTGATATAAAACCAATTAATTACGTAAAAACTCAGATAATTATCATATTGAAATAATTAGCTAAATCCCAATCCCTTGGTGATTCAACCCTTTAACCCTTATGAGAATTCTAATCCCTTAGTAACCCTTCATGAGAATTAAGCAGTAAACGTGATAATTCAAACATCTGCAATTAACATACATCTATTCCTAGTATGCACACTAATCGTCATCTTATCCCCTTTCGAGATCAGAAACCCCAATATCCCTATCTAGGGTTCTAACCCTCAAACCATTTTCAACTATCAGATTGATCATGTCTAATAAAGAAAATATCAAATACGCACAAGGTAATGATAAAGAATTTTACATAAACAAGAGAAATCATATCAATCCATCGTAACAAGGGTTCACATAAGGTTTGTGACCCTAACTACAATAAAGAGTACTAGCCAGACATACTCATGTCTGGCAAAACAAAAGATGAAGAAGAAGATGTAGGATGTTGATCAGAAAATGTGAGATGAAGACTTCAGATCTTGCCCTGAGCTCTGCCTCCGTGCTCTTGATGCTGCCTCCGGTTGCCTTTTTTTTGCTTTAGGGTTCACCCTCTATTTATATAGCCTTTAACCTAATGGAGGCTCCCTTTCTCAAATCTTGTTTCTGATTCAAAATGTCAAATGTTCGCATCGCCCACGCTGACAGCGTGGTTCCCGCGCTGTGGGCATGGGAGTTCTTGAAAGTATGGCGCTGATAGCGCGGTTGCCACGCTATCAGCGCGGTTGCCACGCTATCAGCGCGGTGGCCTCTGCCAATTTTTCTCTTCCGGCGCTGCAAGCGCGGTCACCACGCTAGCAGCGTGGTGGCTTCTGTCCAAAATGACTCCTTCACGCTATAAGCGCCATCCCCACGCTTGTAGAGTGGACCTTTGGTTTTGCTTTGTCCTTTTCAACTCCAATTTGTGCATTTCTCCTGTGAAATCAACATAAAATTAGTATATAACCTCAGATACAGATATTTGACAAATTAATAGTGATTTTGCCCTTTTCTTGCACCAGATTAATTCACATTCTTCCTCTTTTTGTCTTAGAATTCCTTATATGCTGATCGCATATCAAATAATTCCCAGATTTGAAATTTGCTGTCCTCAGCAATGTAACAGACTCAAGTTATCAGCAAAGCATGTTTCTGTGAAAACATGGACTACAATATCTTAAGAATGCAGACTGCTATGCATGTATAACTTTTGTTAAAAACTTACAACAATGATTTTCAGTTATATCAAGAATTTTGATCCTAGCTTGAACATTCCTCACCAGATATATATATTCTCATCACTCAATGTTTGAGGTTTCTGCACTCATACCATCAATGCAGCAGTAATTCCATGATCTTGAACATATTCTCAAGTTCCTAAAAATGAGGAATCCATTTACCATGCATAGACTGATCAAAAGGTCTTTGGTAGGTTGTAACTTGGCCTGGTTTGGGGGTAAGAATATTTTGGTCAGAAGCTGATTAAATTGGAGAGACTGAAATCTTCAGACTTTCTTACATTCATTCTTTCTCAGCTTTTTAATTCTATCATTTTGACGTCTTAGGGATTCTTTTTCCTTTATGTCTTTTGAGCTATATTTTGATTTCTCAACCCTTTTCTATTGTTCTTTTCTTAACTTTTTCTTCTTCTTTGAGAAGGACCTTGATTTTTGTGTTTTTGACTTATCATTTCAATCTCTCTCTCAAGGTGTGTCAATGGAACCGAGTTAACAATATTCATAGGGTTTCTGAATAAATTGGTTTCAGGCTCAAAAGGGTTTATCAATGGAAAATCTTTAGGTAGGCTATTTGGCTCTAGGCTTAACAAGAATAATTGCCTTTATCATATCAGTAATGCATGCAAGCCAGAGAAACAGTCCAAGTTCTAGAAACTACCTCAATGAGGCCTCTCTAAAAGGAGTTTCTGTTTAAGCTCAAATCCTCACAATTATAGTTCAAACTAGAATTCTCAATTCAGAGTTTTACATCAAGAATTATCCAAAAATTTCACCAAAATAGTTATACAAACGAGCATTTATCATTCTCAGATAAAAACAATTCAGTGCTCACAGATATCATGCTTCATCTAACTAAATCATGTTACTCATTGAGTACGCTTAAAACATTCTAGAAATTACTTATTCAGGAATTTTTATATATTTTTTTAAAGAAAACAAAAAATAAAATAAATAAACAAAAATTGAGGGTTAAAATGTCTCCCCTTTTCAGAACAATTTTCTATTTAGACGTCTTTTCCATGGTGTAGTTCCGCAGTAATTATCAAATCTTGCATTCAGCATGCTATGCGACAATTCCCAGATTTAGAATGTTGTTGTCCTCAGCAACAAACTATACTAGATGATAGCTAATTCTGCCAGATGGAACACACACATACTTGTTAAATCGTAAAAATAGAATAATCATGAAAATACTGAACAAGAGTCAAATGGTGACCAAAATCATCAACAATGTACTCAAAACATCAAAATGAATTGCCTAAGAAACT
The DNA here is from genome assembly GCA_032173675.1 of Gastrolobium villosum. NCBI lineage: Eukaryota > Viridiplantae > Streptophyta > Magnoliopsida > Fabales > Fabaceae > Gastrolobium > Gastrolobium villosum. The sequence goes on along the minus strand of JAVKPL010002597.1, from coordinate 58,796 downwards.
GGCAATGTGCAGTGGGTGATGGTGAAAATGAATTTATGCGTCATCCATGACAGCATCATCTTCAAGATCTGCAAGAACAACATCAGTGGCAAGAGCTGCATCCGTAGTAGGAGCCATAGATGGACCAGCCTGTGCAGGGGTGGTGGAAATTGGGTCATCAAACTAGCTGTGTCAATCCCTCTATCCAAGCAAAGCTTCTCCATCATACTCATCATGTAATGGTTTTGAACCATCATTTGCTCTGAAGCAAAAGTGAATTAGCTATCGGAGGTGTAGAGGAGACTAGTGGTGGAGGTGGAACTTCACCGCCAGATGCTTTCCAAATAGCTTTCCTGCGGGATTCCTTCTGCATATCATAAAAATGGTCCTGAGTCAGATCTTTCTTGATTTTCACATCTCGTGGCTCTTCCTCAGGTATTTCCACGCCTGCTTGTATATAGAGGTGCTCAATCAGCGAGCAATGAGCCAAGCTAATGTCTGATCTTCCCTGAGTAATGATGTAGACTATTCTATCAGACAGAATGGCCCCAATGTGAAGATTCTTCCCTCCCAGAAGAGTATACAGTAGAACTGCTCTGTCCACATTCACATCGCTCAGGTTAGTGGAGGCTATGATGGTAGAGTTGATGAATGAATGCCAGAAGATTGCGTCATCATTAAGGTCCAGCCGATCTAATTTTTCAGGTACATCAAGCTGACCATGCTTAGGCTTCCAAGCGGAATGAGGCTGAGTGATACCCTCACGTACTCTCGCAGCAATGGCAGGCATCTCCGCTCGATATACCCCTTCAACAGGCTGCATCCTATTAAATGTGTCTGTAAAATAGCACGACTTTGTAGCATCCCAAGAGGTTTGCAAGAACCTCTCAATCTGAAATGCTGTGAAGGAGACCTCTTTCCCCCTCACCCAACTCTTTCTGGTACTGTCCACAGTCTCTCTATCCACATTAGCACATAATTCCCTTAAAATGGTGTTGCAGCTGGCTCTTGGGAATTGTACCAAATGGTTCCAACGTCTCCTTTCTATTGTCAACTTCACCGGACAGTCGTCCGCAAGAAAATTACTAATTTTCCGCTCTTGAATAATTTTCTTCTTCATGAACCAGTTGTAGTACCGGTCCTGTGCCTCCAGTGTGAGGAACCGGTTACCATCAAAATCAATAAGAGCAGGGGCCCTAGGCCTTTTAGTGCCAGCTGCACTGCTTCCACCAGTATCTTTACCTCCTGCGCCAGCAGTCTTCTTGGTGGTCTTCTTTCCCTGCACTCATAAAAGTCCAACACAATAGAATACAGATATGTGAATTGTGAAGCAAAGAAACAAACCAATTCCCAGATTTATTAGCTTGTGCAACCAAATTATCATATGTCAGTAAGTCATCATGGTCTAAATCGAAATCATGTGAAATCATAATCAAATTCGCATGAACTAACAACTTAGCAATCTCATGTGGTCATGGCAATTGGTATTCAAGTCATTTAAGTTCAATGGATCTAAACAAAGTCATGTTCCTGTAGAATCACAAACACAAAGTCATGTGGTATGTAGGCTAAACCATGCATATCCTCCACAATTATATGGAACATGTAATCTCATCATCCACATATACATATGTTATGACCTTTCATTAATCATGCACTAGGGAATTTACTTCAGATAGTTTATCAAACACCTAGTATGCATGATCAAACCGGAACAATCCACACACTTAAGATATCACCACCAGTCAACTTACCATTGTAAAATGGCCATATCAAACAACACATTGCAATAGAGAAACAAATAGCCTCAAACTTACCTTGTCACCAGCCATTCTGAATATTTGCAACGGAGAGAAACCCACGACCCTGATAATCCCAAATTCTAGAACCCTAACTCTAACCTAATCGACGGTTGAGGGAGAGGTGATATGGAAGAGAAGAGGAATGGAAAAAGAAAGAAAAGGTATGGTATGAGGGTTGGGGTGGTCGGTTGTGGTGGAAGGAGGAGAAGTTGAGAGAGAGATGGGGTGAGTGGCGACGGTGGGAGTTGTGAGTTGAGTGAGGGAAGAAAAAAAGTAGGATTCTGTCATTTTAAAAAAAACTGATTTGAATCTCGCGCTCTCAGCGTGGGTCTTACGCTGGAAGCGCGGTACTCACTGCCCATTTTTACCTTCCAACGCTGCAAGCGCCACCTCCACGCTACAGGCGTGGTTTTCTTTTCAATTTTCCAACGCTCACAGCGCGGGAACCACGCCAGTAGCGTGGATCTTACTGTCTATTTTGGCTTTGTGGCGCTGATAGCGCGGTCACCACGCTCTCAACACGGGACTCTCTGCCATTTTTTTCTGATCCACGCTGCTAGCGTGAGTACCACGCTATCAGCATGGACTAGCAAACTCATCTTTTAATTTTTTTAGCACTTATTAACACCTAAAATAAAAACAAGCATCTAAACTACGAAATTGACAAATTGTCCACTGGGTTGCTTCCCAACAAGCGCTTGTTTAACGTCACGAGCCTGACTGGAACCATTATTACAATGGTGAAGTTAAAGGGACAGAAATTATGTCCCTATTCACAGGTTCTCCATAGTAAAATTTCAAACGATTCCCATTTACCTTAAAAGGTCTCTCAGCATCAAGAGGAGAGATTTCAACTGTACCATATGGGAATACATTTGTCACAACAAAAGGACCAGACCAACGAGATTTAAGTTTACCTGGGAACAACCTCAGTCGAGAGTTGTACAATAATACCTGTTGACCCGGTGTAAACTCTTTGGGCTTGATCTTGCTATCATGCCACAACTTAGTCTTCTCTTTGTAAATCCATGCACATCAAGCTCATTCAGCTGAAGTATTCTTTTATTTTCAGCTCCTGATGGTTCGAAATTTAAAAACTTTGTAGCCCACAATGCTTTGTGTTCTAACTCCACTGGCAAATGACAAGGTTAGTCATACACCAACTGATAAGGTGACATGCCAATAGGAGTTTTGAACGCAGTTCTATACGCCCAGAGTGTACCGATCGCACAAGTAATAAAGTAGTGAGTAGAATATCGTCTCCACAGGGATTGTAAGACAAGTACAACAGTAAACAGTCCCCTTAATTTGGACAAATAGATTGGATGATGAATAATTGTAATTTAAATTGCATAAAAATGAAATTAAAAGACTTGTTTTTGTGAATTTTTTTTAATTTGATGACAGAAATAAGGTATCAATGAAAATTTTGTGAAACTATGAGAAAGGAATTGCAGTAAGGATACACTCACCATATGATCCCCGCTTGTCACTTTGGATTGATCTAAAACCACTTAATTACGTAAAAACTCGGATAATAATCATCTTCAAATAATTAGCTAAATCCCAATCCCTTGGTGATTCAACCCTTTAACCCTCGTGAGAATTCTAATCCCTTAGTAACCCTTCATGAGAATTAAGCAGTAAACATGATAATTCAAACATCCGCAATTAACACACATCTATTCCTAGCATGCACACTAATCGTCATCTTACCCCCTTTTGAGATCAGAAACCCCAATATCCCTATCTAGGGTTCTAACCCTCAAACCATTTTCAACTATCAGATTGATCATGTCTAATAAAGAAAATATCAAATACGCACAAGGTAATGATAAAGAATTTTACATAAACAAGAGAAATCATATCAATCCATCGTAACAAGGGTTCACATATGGTTTATGACCCTAACTACAAGGTAAAGACCTCATGAGCTACAGATATGGAAATGTCTTAGCTAAAGTCGTGGGTGGACCTATAAGAGTATAGTTCGCACTGAACAGACCCAAAAAGAGACTCTATGAGGAAATCTCACAGATAGTGTCATTAGAGTAATCTCTTTATATTTGGGTATATCTTTCCTTAGACCATAAGTTATTACCTAGACTGTGTTCTAGAAGGCATGTTTTGATTGTATGCCTTGTGTGCTTGAAACATGGAGACTCATAGGTATATTGTTGGGCGTGTCATGAAAGAGCACAGGGCTACGGAAATAAGCTGAAGGAATTCGTCAAATCTCTGTGAGAGATTAGGTTATCTGTAAACCGGAGAAATCAGGATGGCATTTACAGGGACTTGGGATCTATGCATAGTAAAAGAGATCATGAGATGATCTGCCTTTAGAGTCAGTAAATTGAAGATTCTCTATTTCGAATAAAGCTTACCCTAAATCGCAGGGGTTGATACATTTCCTTACCCTAGGTTAATGGGAAGATAACCGAGACGAAGGGAAATACGTATGGTAACCAAATATGTGCAATAGGATGATCAAGTCATTAATCTGACTAGTTCTGGGGCAACAAAGCATTGCTAGTGCTCTGTGTTGTCATTAATTAGGTTATGGGCTTGTTGGGCCCAAACCCAGTTATGTCAGAAGCTAAGTTGGACCTAATGGATCACACACTAACACCTTGTAGTCATTATGAACTAGCTTTAAAGGTAATGGGCCTAATAATGGTTGTTAGCTTAAGAAGCTGTTTGGAAGCCCACCTAAATGGTGGAGGGCGCATGGAGCATAGTAATGGGCTTGGATAGTCCAAGACATTACTAATTAATTTAATTAGTTAAATTAATTATCAAACATTTGAATTTTGAATTTTGAATTTTGAATTGGAAATCTGAATTTTGAAATTTGAATTTGGAATTTGAATTTTGAAATTCGAATTTTGAAACTTGAAATTTGAAATTTGAATTTTGAAATTGGATTTTTAAATTTAAATTTTGAATTTGAAATTTGAAATTTGAAATTTTGAATTTGAAATTTGAAATTTGAAATTTTGAATTTTGAATTTTGAATTTGAATGTTTAAACATTTGAATTCAAGTGTTTGAGTTCGAATTTGAATTGGCTATGAAAAGTTGTTTCATAACAAAAGGATAAGATGAGATCTTTTGGAATATTCCCTGCATCAAGAAAAGATATTTGATCTTATCCAATGATGAAGAGGTGCGCAAATTTGGATTCAAAGTGAGTGTCATTTTGTCATCTAAATGCACTACAATTCTGATTTGGTTGGTTAAGAGAATCAGTGAGTTAGTTGATGATTCAAATTTGAATGCAACTACTCAATGTATCTGGACTCAAAATAGGACTAAATGGGCGCATGAAATGGTTGGTCATGTGATGATAATTAGGTCAGAATCTTGAAAGGATAATGACCTAATCTTATAAGGATTCAAATGAAAGGTAGTTAGCAATTTTGAATTGCAAACAAATCCTTGATTCCCTCCAACCATGCGCATATTTGGTGAGATTTTCAAGTAAGAAAATCTTATCATTCTATCATACTAATTAACCTAATGTGTGCACAAAAGGGAGCTCATTTATTCACCTTAGGGTTTTTCACAAAACCTAGCCTACACTACTTCATCTTATGCGTCATTCTATAGGGTAGTTCACTGCACTTTTCTAAACACCATACCTAGCCTCCACCTTCACCCATTGAGCGCATAGCAAGCCTCACTGTGGTGATCATCTGGTGGCTTGCAAGAAGGTGTTCTTGCATCATTGACGAACGGTGGTGTGGATCAACATTAGAGGGTTTGAACCCTTTAGACCTGACAATTGATCTCCCTGACTGATCAGGCCAAAACAAGGTAACATCATGTTGTCCTAAAGCATGGATCTTTTTGTGCATGTATGTTTTTGCGTGAATTTTTTTTTTTCCACCTTACATGCATCGGCCTTCAAGGCCATTTTACTTTCAAGTGGTATCAGAGCCCGGTTGCTTTACCATCGGCGGGTGATGGTACCTTGTTTGTTAAAAGAGTTTTTTCACGGTCAAAATCTTTAAAGGGTTAAAGTTTAATTCTGCATATGAATTTTGAATCACAAATCCTTTAAGGTGTTAAATTTTTTGTTTTTATGAACATGCAAATTCGATTCTATGTTCATAAAACTATATGCATCATGGTTTAGTTTCTTTTTCTTTATGAAGGTTTTAAAAGGAACACCCTTTTTGAAAGGGTAGATTCGACCATGAAGGGTACTAAGAGTACCTTGAATGTTTTCTTATTTTTCTCCATGAATTGTGTCATGAGCATTGCATGAAATTTTTGTGACAAAATTTATCATATACTCACCTATATGATTCGGCCATAAAGGTGTTTATGGCTACATGCATGGTTTAATTTTGTTTTCTTTGAGAAAGAATTAACAAAATCTGAATTATAAATTGTTTTAAAATTCGGCCATCAAGAGAAAATTAAGAATTAGAATCTTGATATTATTTTGATGTTTAAATGTTAAATATCAAAATATATGTGAAAAATATTATGTGATAATATAATGTTTGTGTTTGCAAGTTTTGATTCTTTCAGGTACAAACATGAAGAGGATGGTCATGGTGCCCGGATTTAAAATTTTGAATTTTAAATTAATGTGTAATTGCGCTATTTAATTTACAAGTGTAATTTGTAATTTCAATTTTTGTAATTTTGTCCCTCCAAAGATGTTTTGGAGTTTCTTTAATTATGTGTAATTAGAGAAATAGGCTAGTGGCGTATAGACGACACGCGGCCGTTGCTTAAAGAAGCAAAATGGACAAAAGCGCGAGCACCATGACTATCTCAATATAAATTGTTTATATGCATATATAATTAGAACGTCTAGTATGCATGAATCGGGCAAACCACATTTTGTATGGTTATTATGTTTGTCCAAAAGCGACTAGTGTAAATCGATAGATGTTTCACATAGGTTACGACTAGCATGATAGCTTACAACATGCGTTTGATGAGACCTAATTAACCCTAAAATAAAAGAACCCTTAAAAGGAATAAATAATTAAGCGTATGATTACCTCCCACCACCAATGCTACTCAAACCTCTTCTACATAGTGGTGCTCCACAACTCAGTTGGGACCCACTATTTCATTGAGCTAGAGTAGTGTTTGAAGTGTAAGACACTTGGGGTGCTAGTTTATTGCTTAACTAAGACATAAGTTGCAAGCACAGTCGGGCTTATGTTCGTAGGGTAATGGTGCTAGGTTGGTGCATGAGATGCACCACTAAGTGACAAAGAGTTGTCAACCTAATGTTAAGAGAGGGTATGAGATACTATTGATAAGGATCAACCCATTATTTAAATTAATCTTGCGGACTTAGACGGAGATTAAAATAAATAAACGCACTCTTAATCCCACTAAGGTAAAATCTAAAAGTAGATTAACCCTAAGTCAAATAGTAAGGGTCATTGACTTAGATAAAATAGTGGGAGAGGCAAATTATTTAAAGTCTTTAATAATTTGCTTTTAACTACATAACCGTATATTAACTAAAATCATATTTACATCTTTTTCAGCTTTTAGTATGACTAATCTACTGTCACTACGTTCAATTCTCGATACGAATAAACTGACCGATTCAAATTTTATGGACTGGTATAAGAACTTAAGAATTATTCTTAAGACCGAAAAGATAGCTTATGTCCTTAACACTGCTTTGTCTATTGCGCCTAAGGAAGGGGAAGATAGGTTCACGGAATTTGATTTCGAGACCCGCAAGCAACACATGGATGATAATGTGTTGGCTTGTTGCATCATGCTGGCATCCATGTCGCCTGAACTGCATAAACAGCACGAGCATATGGATGACCCCTCTATTATCCTGGATCTCAGGGAGTTGTATGATATTAAAGGCAGACATGAGAGGTATGAGACCTTTAGGGAATTGTTCTTGTGCAAGACGACTGAAGGCATGTGTTTTAAACGCCATGTACTGAAGATGATGGCACTCATTGAGAAGCTAGAGGGTCTAGGGTTCACAATGGATGCTGAATTAATTAATGACTTAGTTCTATCATCACTTCCTCCTTCTTTCAGTGAATTCATAATGAATTACAACATGCATGGGATGCTTGTGAGCTTGCCAGAGTTGTTAAGGATGTTAACGACTACTGAAATGTCTTTCAAGAAGGATGAGACACAAGCTCTTATGATTGGTGGGCCTGAAAGGGCCATGGGTAAGGGCAAGGAGCCTGCAAAAGGCGACTCCATTAAGCCCAAAGGAAAACCCAATAAGAAAAAGGGCAAAGAGAGAGGTAAGGGAGTACCCAAGGACAAAAGCGATGTTGTGTGCTTCCATTGTGGCAAAAATGGCCATTGGAAAAGGAATTGTCCAGACTACCTGAAGAGTGTGAAGGAGCATGGTGATGCTTCTACCTCAGGTATTCACATGATTGAGATAAATTATTCTTGTGCTAATCCGACTTCATAAGGTATTGGATATCGGTTATGGTTCTTATAATCTGCAATGTGTTACAGGTGCTTAGAAGCCTAGAAGATTGGAGAAGAACGAGGTGGACCTCCGCGCAGGTGATGAAGCAAGAGTTACTACTCATGCAGGTGGAGATACCAACCTCATTTGCCTACGGGAACCTTATTGCATTTGAATAATTGTCTTTATGTTCCCGGCATTCTAGAAATATTATTTCTTGTTTAGAACAAGATGGTTTTGCTTTAACTATTAAGGATGGTACATTTTCTATCATTTTGAATGATATTGTTTTGGTACGCTTCTTTACTTAATGGCTTCTATGTTTTGGAAATGGGAACTAAAGTGCTCAATATAGATGTCAAATAACCTAGGATAGATAATCAATCCTATCTTTGGCACTAAAGACTAGGGCAGATAAATGAAACAAGATTGTCTAGGATACATGGAGATGGATACCTAGACACCAAGGATTTGGAATCCTATGAAGATTTGAATCTTGTCTAGCTGGGAAAATGATTCGACAAAAGCCCAAAGGGCTTGAGATTCATAGGGCTAGTGAGTTATTAGAACTCATTCACTGTGATTTATGTGGCCCAATGTATATTGAGGCTAGAGGAGGAAACTCCTATTTCATTTACTGATGAAGTAGAGAAACAGCGTGGCAAGATGGTTAAGTCATCAGATCATGATGGTGAATATTTGAGCCAAGAGTTTCGGGATTATCTGAGAGAAAATGGATTTTTCTCGCAATTTACTGCACTTAACACACCACACCAAAACGGTGTCTCCAAAAGGAGAAACAGGACTTTGTTAGACATGGTTAAGTCTATGATGAGTAAGACTCAACTTCCAAAATCATTTTGGGGATATGCCTTAGACACAGTGGCAAACTTTCTAAATAGGGTACCGTCTAAATCTATTCAGACTACACCATATAAGATATGGAATGGTAAGAGACCCAACCTGAGTTACCTCAGGGTATGGGGATCGCCAGCTTATGTCAAAGCGTATCAGACAAGCTTAGTGCTGAGAGTACTAAATGTCTATTTGTGGGGTATCCCATGGTTCTAAGGGGTACTGCTTTTACTCTAGGAATGCTGAGTTCCTTGAGAAGGATTTGATCTCTCAAGGAGGCAGTGGGAGTAAGACTGATCTTGAAGAAGTGCAAGATCCACAAGAACAGATTGAGGAACCTGAGTCTGCTCCGCAGGTGACGTTCTCCAATGGAGAAGTAAACACACAACTCCGTAGATCTACGAGGGTCATCCATCAACCTGAGAGGTATGGGTTTGTGATTGAGAATCAGCAAACTGTCGAGGATGATGAACCAAGTAACTACGAGGAGGCAGTCAAGGATGTTGACTCCTCTAGATGGCTTGAAGCCATGAAATCTGAAATGGATTCGATGTATCAAAACAAGGTATGGACCTTGGTTCCTAAACCGCAAGGAATAGTTCCTATCAGAAATAAATGGGTCTTTAAAAGAAAGACTGATGCAGATGGCAACGTACAGACCTACAAAGTTAGGTTGATGGCGAAAGGGTATCGTCAAAGACAAGGAGTTGACTATGATGAAACTTTCTCACCAGTTGCTATGATCAAATCTATTAGGATCGTGCTTGCAATAGCAGCATACCATGACTATGAAATTTGGCAAATGGATGTCAAGACCGCCTTCTTGAATGGGTTCTTGAAGGAGGAAGTGTACATGACACAACCTGAAGGCTTTGAAATCAAAGATCAGGTGTATATGGTATGCAAACTACAAAGGTCAATATATGGGCTAAAGCAAGCATCAAGGAGTTGGAATATACGTTTTGATGAAGTCGTTAAGAGTAACGGTTTTATCAAGAACGAGGATGAACCTTGTGTTTACAGGAAGGTTAGTGGGAAGGTTAGTGGGAGTAATGTCGTCTTCCTAGTACTTTTTATAGATGACATATTGCTAATAGGAAATGACATCCCCACATTAAAAATAACGAAAGAGTGGCTTTCAGAAAACTTCACCATGAAGGATTTGGGAGAGGAAGCCTTTATACTTGGTACAAAGATCTATAGAGATAGAACTAAGAGGCTGCTGGGTTTATCTCAATCCATGTATGTTGACAAGATGCTAAAGAGGTTTAGCATGGAAGGGTCCAAAATGGGTTTTCTTCCTGTCAGTCATGGGGTACACCTATCAAGGGCTATGTGTCCTAAGTCACAGCCTGAGAAGGATCGCATGAGTGGAATTCCATACGCTTCGGCTATTGGATCCATCATGTATGCCATGATATGTACGAGACCAGATGTCTCATATGCTTTAAGCATTACGAGCAGATACCAATCAGACCCTGGAGAGGGTCACTGGACGGCAGTCAAAACCATCCTTAAATACTTAAGAAGAACTAAGGATGCGTTTCTGGTCTATGGTGGGGTTAATGAGCTAACAGTGAAAGGGTTCACTGAAGCCAGCTTTCAAAGTGGAAAATATGACTGTAAGTCACAATCAGTGTTCATATTCACCTTAAATGGTGGGACAGTGTCTTGGAAGAGTTCCAAGCAGGAGACAACAGCAGATTCAACGACAGAAGCTGAATACATAGCTGCTTCAGAAGCAGCTAAGGAGGTCGTGTGGATCAAGAAGTTCATAAATGAACTAAGGGTGGTTCCAAGCGTGGATGAGCTCATACAGTTGCTTTGCGACAACACAGGAGCCATTGCGCAGTCAAAGTAACCTATGTCTCATCAAAGATCTAATCACGTGCTCCGCAGACATCATCTGATTAGAGAAATCATTGATAGGAATTATGTAAAAATGGATTATGTTCCCACAGACGATAACCTGGTCAAATCTCTGACAAAGGCTATTTATAAGAGAAAACATGATAGTCATTATGAGGATTTGGGCATACGAGTTAGGTCTGATTGGCTCTAGGCCAAGTGGGAGCTTATTAGTATATGGGTGTCCCAGAGACAATCTTTTGATTAAATAAAGGACACTAGATGTAGAACTATTTGTCGCAAATGAATAAAAGCAATCTTTATCCAGTTTGATATTATGTCTCGATATTATTGTTAATATTATATGAACGAACTGGATAAACCCCTTGGAATAGAACAGGTATCACTTGAGTATCTGTGATGAGATCACGATCACGAGGATTCAAGGATATCGTATGTCTATTCCTAATTATATGTTCCTAGTCTAGAGACACTGAGATTGGGGATCAGTGATCTCGGGTAAGACTAGTACGACTTATCTACTTGTATATGGATACAAGGTAAAGACCTCATGAGCTACAGATATGGAGATGTCTTAGCTAAAGTCGTGGGTGGACCTATAAGAGTATAGCTCGCACTGAACAGACCCAAAAAGAGACTCTATGAGGAAATCTCACACATAGTGTCATTAGATTAATCTCTTTATATTTGGGTATGTCTTTCCTTAGACCAGAAGTTATTACCTAGATTGTGTTCTAGAAGGCATGTTTTGATTGTATGCCTCGTATGCCTGAAACATGGAGACTCATAGGTATATTGTTGGGCGTGTCCTGAAAGAGCACAGGGCTAGGGTAATAACCTGAGGGAATTCGTCAAATCTCTATGAGAGATTAGGTTATATGTAAACTGGAGAAATCGGGATGACATTTACTGGGACTCGGGAATCTATGCATATTAAAAGAGATCATGAGATGATCTGCCTTTAGAGTCAGTAAATTGAAGATTCCTTATTTCGAATAAAGCTTACCATAAACCGCAGGGGTTGATACATTTTTCTACCCTAGGTTAATGGGAAGATAACCGAGACGAATGGAAATACATACGGTAACCAAATATGTGCAATAGGATGATCAAGTCATTAATCTGACTAGTTCTGGGGCAACAAAGCATTGCTAGTGCTCTGTGTTGTCATTAATTGGGTTGTGGGCTTGTTGGGCTCAAGCCCAGTTATGTCAGAAGCTAAGTTGGGCCTAATGGGTCACACACTAACATCTTGTAGTCATGATGAACTAGCTTTAAAGGTATTGGGCCTAATAATGATTGTTAGCCCAAGAAGCTGTTTGGAAGCCGACCTAAATGGTGGAAGGCGCATGGAGCATAGTAATGGGTTTGGATAGTCCAAGACATTACTAATTAATTTAATTAGTTAAATTAATTATCAAACATTTGAATTTTGAATTTGAAATTTGAATTTTGAAATTTGAATTTGGAATTTGAATTTTGAAATTCGAATTTCGAATTGGAAATTTGAATTTGGAATTTGAATTTTGAAATTCGAATTTCGAATTTGAAATTTGAAATTTGAAATTTGAAATTTGAAATTTGAATTTTGAAATTGGATTTTGAAATTTAAATTTTGAATTTTGAATTTGAATGTTTGAACATTTGAATTCAAGTGTTTGAATTTGAATTTGAATTGCTATGAAAAGTTGTTTCATAACAAAAGGATAAGATGAGATCTTTTGGAATATTCCCTGCATCGAGAAAAGATATTTGATCTCATCCAATGATGAAGTGGTGCGCAAATTTGGATTCAAAGTGAGTGTCATTTTGTCATCTAAATGCACTACAATTCTGATTTAGTTGGTTAAGAGAATCAATGAGTTAGTTGATTCAAATTTGAATGCAACTACTCAATGTATCTAGACTCAAAATAGGACTAAATGGGGCGCATGAAATGGTTGGTCATGTGATGACAATTAGGTCAGAATCTTGAAAGGATAATGACCTAATCTTATAAGGATTCAAATGAAAGGTGTTTAGCAATTTTGAATTGCAAACAAATCCTTGATTCCCTCCAACCATGCGCATATTTGGTGATATTTCAAGTAAGAAAATCTTATCATTCTATCCTACTAATTAACCTAATGTGTGCGCAAAAGGGAGCTCATTTATTCACCTTAGGGTTTTTCACAAAACCTAGCCTACACTCCTTCATCTTATGCACCATTCTATAGGGTTGTTCACTACACTTTTCTAAATACCATACCTAGCCTCCACCTTCACCAATTAAGCGCATAGCAAGCCTCACTGTGGTGATCATCTGGTGGCTTGCAAGAAGGTGTTCTTGCATCATTGACGAACGGTGGTGTGGATCAACATTAGAGGGTTTGAACCCTTCAGACCTGACAATTGATCTCCCTGACTGATCAGACCAAAATAAGGTAACATCATGCTGTCCTAAAGCATGGATCGTTATGTGCATGTAAGTTTCCGCGTGAAATTCTTTTGTTTTTCCACCTTACATGCATCGGCCTTCAAGGCCATTTTACTTTCATGTAATTCTAACATACAGCAAAATAACAATTTCATAGTTATATCCAAGCAGCAGTAATTCAGTGAATGTTAGCATATGGGTGTCCTAGAGACAATCTTTTGATTAAATAAAGGACACTAGATGTAGAGCTTTGTTTGTCGCAAATAAATGAAAGCACTATTTATTCAGTTTCATATTGTGTCTCGATATTACTGTTAATATTATATGAACGAACTGGATAAACCCCTTGGAATAGAACAGGTATCTCTTGAGTATCTGTGATGAGATCACGATCATGAGGATTCAAGGATATTGCATGTCTATTCCTAATTATATGTTCCTAGTCTAGAGACACTGAGTTTGGGGATCAGTGATCTCGAGTAAAGACTAGTACGACTTATCTACTTGTATATGGATACAAGGTAAAGACCTCATGAGCTGCAGATATGGAGATATCTTAGCTAAAGTCGTGGGTGGACCTATAAGAGTATAGCTCGCACTGAACAGACCCAAAAAGAGACTCTATGAGGAAATCTCACAGATAGTGTCATTAGAGTAATCTCTTTATGTTTGGGTATGTCTTTCCTTAGACCAGAAGTTATTACCTAGACTGTGTTCTTGAAGGCATGTTTTGATTGTATACCTCGTCTGCCTGAAACATGGAGACTCATAGGTATACTGTTGGGCGTGTCCTTAAAGGGCACAGGGCTAGGGTAATAAGCTGAAGGAATTCGTCAAATCTCTGTGAGAGATTAGGTTATCTGTAAACCGGAGAAATCGGGATGACATTTACAGGGACTCGGGAATCTATGCATAGTAAAAGAGATCATGAGATGATCTGCCTTTAGAGTCAGTAAATTGAAGATTCCCTATTTCGAATAAAGCTTACCCTAAACCGCAGGGGTTGATACATTTCCTTACCCTAGGTTAATGGGAAGATAACCGAGACGAAGGGAAATGCATACGGCAACCAAATATGTGCAATATGTTGATCAAGTCATTAATCTGACTAGTTCTGGGGCAACAAAGCATTGCTAGTGCTCTGTGTTGTCATTAATTGGGTTGTGGGCTTGTTGGGCCCAAGCCCAGTTATGTCAGAAGCTAAGTTGGACCTAATGGGTCACACACTAACACCTTGTAGTCATGATGGACTAGCTTTAAAGGTATTGGGCCTAATAATGTTGTTAGCCCAAGAAGCTGTTTGGAAGCCCACCTAAATGGGTGGGTGGTGCATGGAGTTTAGTAATGGGCTTGGATAGTCCAAGCCATTACTAATTAATTTAATTAGTTAAATTAATAATCAAATATTTGAATTTCGAATTTTGAATTTGAAATTTGAATTTTGAAATTTGAATTTAGAATTTGAATTTCGAAATTCGAATTTTGAATTTTAAATTTGAAATTTGAAATTTGAATTTTGAAATTTGAATTTGGATTTGAATTTTGAAATTCGAATTTGGAATTTGAAATTTGAAATTTTGAATTTTGAATTTTGAATTTGAATGTTTGAACGTTTGAATTCAAGTGTTTGAATTCGAATTTGAATTGGTTTTGAAAAGTTGTTTCATAACAAAAGGATAAGACAGGATCTTATTGGAGCATATTCCTTGGATCAAGAAGCATCTTTGGAAGCACTTCCTTGGCTGTTTGGTGCGCAAGTTTAAGTGATAAGAATGTCATCTTATCACTTAAAACAAACCTCCATTCAGATTTGGTGGTTGAGGGAATCAGTGGGTGAGTTGATTCAAATTTTCAATGCAACTACTCAATATATTTGGACCCTTTCTAGGGCTGAATTATGCGCATGAAAAGTATATACTATATGATATTTTATGAATTTAAGTTTAAATTATTTTGAACTTAATTTCATGTGGATAAGATTGGAGGTTGTTGGCAAAATTTGTTTTGCAACAGCTCCACCTTATCCTCCCTAATCCATGCGCAAATTTCAAATGTTTTTGAAATTTTGTTTTCATTTTGAATGATTTAAAATCCCTCCTCCTCTCCAAGTGTGCGCATGACTTGTTCTTCACCTTAGGGTTTTGTGAAAACCTAGCCAACTCTCCTCCATCTATGCACCATTCTGTAGGGTAGCTCACTACACCTTTCCAAACAGAATACCTAGCCTCCACCTTCACCACTTGTGCGCATAGCAAGCCTCACTGTGGTGTTCATCTGGTGGCTTTCAAGAAAGGGTTCTTGCATCATTGACGAACGGTGGTGTGGATCACCATTAGAGGGTTTGAACCCTTCAAGCCTGACATCTGATCTCCCTGACTGATCAGGCCAAAAACAAGGTAACATCATGCTGTCTTAAAGCATGAACCTATGTGTGCATGTATGTTCCGCAGTAAAATTTTTGTTTTACACCTTACATGCATCGGCCTTCAAATGCCAGTTTACTTTCAAGTGGTATCAGAGCCTGGTTGCTTTACCATCGACGGGTGATGGTAACTTGTTTGTGAAAGGAGTTTTTCACGGTCAAAAATCTTTAAAGGGTTAAAGTTTAAATTCTGCAAATGGATTTTGAATCACAAATCCTTTAAAGTGTTAAAGTTTTTGTTTTTATGAACATGTAAATTTGATTCCGTGTTCATAAAACATTATGCATCATGGTTTAGTTTCTTTTTCTTTATGAAAGTTTTAAAAGGAACACCCTTTTTGAAAGGGTAGATTCGACCATGGAGGGTACTAAGAGTACCTTGAATGATTTCTTATTTTTCTCCATGAATTGTGTCATGTTTATATGCATGAAATTTTGTGACAAAATTTATCATATAGTCACCTATATGATTCGGCCATGAAGGAGTTTATGGCTACATGCATGGTTTAATTTTGTTTTCTTTAAGAAAGAATTAACAAAATTTGAATTGAAATTGTTTTTAAATTCGGCCAATGAGAAATTTAAGATTATGAATCTTGATGTTATTTTGATGTTTAAATGTTAAATGTCAAAATACATGTGAAAATGTTATGTGATAATATAATGTTTGTGTTTGCAAGTTTTGAACTTTTCAGGTACAAACAGGAAGGGGATGGTCATGGTGCCCGGATTTGAATTTTTTTTGAATTTTAAATTAATGTGTAATCGCGCATTTTAATTTACAAGTGTATTTGTAATTTAAATTTTGTAATTTTGTCCCTCCAAAATGTAATGGAGTTTCTTTAGTTATTTGTAATTAGAGAAATAGGCTAGTGGCGTATAGACGACAAGCGGCCATTGCTTAAAGAAGCAAAAGGACAAAAGTGCGAGCACCATGGCTATCTCAATATAAACTGTTTATATGCATGTATGATTAGAACGTCTAGTATGCATAAATTGGGCAAACCGCGTTTTGTATGGTTATTATGTTTGTCCAATAGCGACTAGTGTATACCGATAGATGTTTGACATAGGTAACGACTAGCATGATAACTTACAATATGCGTTTGATGGGACCTAATTAACCCCAAGATAAAAGGAACCCTTAAAAGGAATAAATAATTAAGCATATGATTACCTCCCACCACCAATGCTACTCAAAACTCTTCTACATAGTGGTGCTCCACAACTCAGTTGGGACCCACTATTTCGTTGGGCTAGAGTAGTGTTTGAAGTGTAAGACACTTAGGGTGCTGGTTTAATGCTTAACTAAGACATAAGTTGCAGGCACAGCCGGGCTTATGTGCTTAGGGTAATGGTGCTAGGTTGGTTGCATGAGATGCACCACTAAGTGACAAAGAGTTGTCAACCTAATGTTAAGAGAGGGTATGAGATACTGTTGATAAAGATCAACCCTTTATTTAAATTAATCTTGCGGTCTCAGACGGAGGTTAAAATAAATAATCGCACTCTTAATCCCACTAAGGTAAAATCTAAAGTAGATTAACCCTAAGTCAAAAGGAAGGGTCATTGACTTAGATAAAATAGTGGGAGAGGCAAATTATTTCAAGTCTTTAATAATTTGCTTTTAACTACATAACCGTATATTAACTAAAACTATCTTTACATCCTTTTCAGCTTATAGTATGACTAATCCACTGTCACTGCGTTCAATACTCGATACGAATAAACTGACCGGTTCGAATTTTATGGACTGGTATCGGAACCTAAGAATAGTTCTAAGGGCCGAAAAGATTGCCTACGTTTTAGATGCTGTAATACCCGTAGCTCCACGGGAAGGGGAAGAAGGGTTTGCGGAATTTGATTTCGTAACCCACCAACAGCACTTGGATGACAATGTGATGGCAGTATGCATCATGTTGGCATCCATGTCACCTGAACTGCAAAAGCAGCATGAGCATATGGATGCTCCCTCTATTATCGTATATCTCAAGGAGTTGTATGATATTAAAGGCAGGCATGAGAGGTATGAGGCCTCAAGAGAACTGTTCTCTTGTAGGATGACTGAGAGCATGTCTGTTGCCAGCCATGTTCTCAAGATGATCGGGCTGATTGAGAAGCTAGGAAACCTAGGCTTCATCATGGATGCCGAGCTAAGTAATGACTTAGTCCTCACCTCACTTCCATATTCCTTCAGTCAATTCATCATGAATTACAATATGCATGGGATGCAAGTGAGCTTGCCTGAGTTGTTAAGCATGTTAACAACAGCTGAAGTGTCTATCAAGAAGGATAGGACACTGGCTCTTTTGATTGGTGGGCCTAGCAAGGCCAAGGGAAAGGGTAAGGAGCCTGCAAAAGGTGACCCCCTTAAGCCCAAAGGAAAATTCAAGAAGAAGAAGGGCAAGAAGAAGGGTAAGAAGGCACCTAAGGACAAGGGTGATGCTGAGTGCTTCCATTGTGGCAAGAAAGGCCACTGGAAGAGGAATTGTCCAGACTACCTGAACAATGTGAAGGACAAGAAGCATGGTGATGCTTCTGCCTCAGGTATTTTCATGATTGAGATAAATTATTCTTATGCTAATCCATCCTCATGGGTATTGGATACCGGATGCGGTTCTCATATCTGCAATATGTTGCAGGTACTTAGGAGCCCAAGGAGATTGGATAGAAACGAGGTGGATCTCCGCGTTGGTAATGGAGCAAGAGTTGCTGCTCATTCAGTTGGAGATGCTGACCTTATTTTGCCTACGGGCCTTTTATTGCATTTGAATAATTGTCTTTATGTTCCGCATATTTCTAGAAACATTATTTCAATTTCTTGTTTAGAACAAGATGGTTATACTTTCAGTATTAGGGATGGTACTTTTTCTATCATTTTGAATGATATGGTTTACGGTACTGCTTCTTTAATAAATGGATTGTATGTGTTGGAAATGGGAAATGAAGTGCTCAATGTAGATGTGAAACGACCTAGGACGGATAATCAATCTTATCTTTGGCACTGTAGACTAGGGCACATAAATGAAACAAGATTGTCTAGGATGCATAGAGATGGATACCTGGACTCCATGGATTTGGAATCCTATGGACAGTGTGAATCTTGTCTAGCTGGGAAAATGATTCAACAAAAGCCCAAAGGGCTTGAGAGTCATAGGGCTAGTGAGTGATTAGAACTCATTCATACTGATGTATGTGGCCCAATGTCTATTGAGGCTAGAGGTGGATATTCTTATTTCATTACCTTTACAGATGACAAATCAAGATTTGGGTATGTATACCTAATGAGATATAAATCTGAAGCGTTTGAAAAGTTCAAAGAGTTTAGGAATGAAGTGGAGAAACAACTTGGCAAGATGATTAAGACATTACGATCAGATCGTGGTGGTGAATATTTAAGCCACGAGTTTCAGGGTTATCTGAGAGAAAATGGAATTCTCTCACAATTTACCGCTCCTTACACACCACACCAAAACGGTGTCTCCGAAAGGAGAAACAGGACCTTGTTAGACATGGTTAGGTCTATGATGAGTGAGACTCAACTTCCAAAATCGTTTTGGGGATATGCCTTAGACACAGCGGCATACCTTCTAAATACGGTACCGTCTAAATCTGTTCAGACCACACCATATGAGATATGGAGTGGTAAGAGACCCAACCTGAGTTACCTCAGGGTATGGGGATCGCCAGCTTATGTCAAAGCGTTGACATCAGACAAGCTTAGTGCTAAGAGTACTAAATGTCTATTTGTGGGGTATCCTAAAGGTACTAAGGGATACTACTTCTACTCTATGGAAGAACACAAAGTGTTTGTGTCAAAGAATGCTGAGTTCCTTGAGAAGGATTTGATCTCTCAAGGAGGCAGTGGGAGTAAGATTGATCTTGAAGAAGTGCAAGATCCACAAGAACAGATTGAGGAACCCGAGTCTGCTCTGCAGGCGACGTTCTCCAATGGAGAAGTAAACACACAACTCCGTAGATCTACGAGGGTCATCCATCCACCTGAAAGGTACGGGTTTGTGATTGAGAATCAGCAAACTGTTGAGGATGATGAACCAAGTAACTACGAGGAGGCGGTCAAAGATGTTGACTCCTCAAGATGGCTTGAAGCCATGGAATCTGAAATGGATTCGATGTATCAGAACAAGGTATGGACCTTGGTTCCTAAACCGCAAGGAATAGTTCCTATCGGTAATAAATGGGTCTTTAAAAGAAAGACTGATGCAGATGGCAACGTTCAGACCTACAAAGCTAGGTTGGTGGCGAAAGGGTATCGTTAAAGACAAGGAGTTGACTATGATGAAACTTTCTCACCAGTTGCCATGATCAAATCTATTAGGATCATGCTTGCAATAGCAGCATACCACGACTATGAAATTTGGCAAATGGATGTCAAGACCGCCTTCTTGAATGGGTTCTTGAAGGAGGAAGTGTACATGACACAACCTGAAGGCTTTGAAAATAAAGATCAGGAGCATATGGTATGCAAACTACAAAGGTCAATATATGGGCTAAAGCAAGCATCAAGGAGTTGGAATATACGTTTTGATGAAGTCGTTAAGAGTAACGGTTTTATCAAGAACGAGGATGAACCTTGTGTTTACAGAAAGGTTAGTGGGAGTAATGTCGTCTTCCTAGTGCTCTATGTAGATGACATATTGCTAATAGGAAATGACATCCCCACATTAAAAATAATGAAAGAGTGGCTTTCAGAAAACTTTACCATGAAGGATTTGGGAGAGGCAGCCTTTATACTTGGTATAAAGATCTATAGAGATAGATCCAAGAGGCTGCTGGGTTTATCTCAATCCACGTACGTTGACAAGATGCTAAAGAGGTTTAGCATGGAAGGGTCGAAAAGGGGTTTTCTTCCTGTCAGTCATGGGGTACACCTATCAAGGGCTATGTGTCCTAAGTCACAGCCTGAGAAGGATCACATGAGTGGAATTCCATACGCTTCGGCTATTGGATCCATCATATATGCCATGATATGTACGAGACCAGATGTCTCATATGCTTTAAGCATTACGAGAATATACCAGTCAGTCCCTGGAGAGGGTCACTGGACGGCAGTCAAAACCATCCTTAAATACTTAAGAAGAACTAAGGATGCGTTTCTGGTCTATGGTGGGGTTAATGAGTTAACAGTGAAAGGGTTCACTGATGCCAGCTTTTAGAGTGACAAAGATGACTGCAAGTCACAGTCAGGATTCGTATTCACCTTAAATGGTGGGGCAGTGTCTTGGAAAAGTTCCAAGCAGGAGACAACAGCAGATTCAACGACAGAGGCTGAATACATAGCTGCTTCAGAAGCAGCTAAGGAGGCAGTGTGGATCAAGAAGTTCGTAAATGAACTTAGGGTGGTTCCAAGCGTGGATGAGCCCATACAGTTGCTTTGCGACAACACAGGAGCCATTGCGCAGTCAAAGGAACCTAGGTCTCATCAAAGATCTAAACACGTGCTCCGCAGATATCATTTGATTAGAGAAATCATTGATAGGAATGATGTAAAAATGGATTATGTTCCCACAGACGATAACCTGGCCGATTCTCTGACAAAGGCAGTTTCTCAGAGAAAACATGATAGTCATTATGAGGCTTTGGGCATACGACTTAGGTCTGATTGGCTCTAGGCCAAGTGGGAGCTTGTTAGCATATGGGTGTCCTAGAGACAATCTTTTGATTAAATAAAGGACACTAGATGTAGAGCTTTGTTTGTCGCAAATAAATGAAAGCACTATTTATTCAGTTTCATATTGTGTCTCGATATTACTGTTAATATTATATGAACGAACTGGATAAACCCCTTGGAATAGAACAGGTATCTCTTGAGCATCTGTGATGAGATCACGATCATGAGGATTCAAGGATATTGCATGTCTATTCCTAATTATATGTTCCTAGTCTAGAGACACTGAGTTTGGGGATCAGTGATCTCGAGTAAAGACTAGTACGACTTATCTACTTGTATATGGATACAAGGTAAAGACCTCATGAGCTGCAGATATGGAGATATCTTAGCTAAAGTCGTGGGTGGACCTATAAGAGTATAGCTCGCACTGAACAGACCCAAAAAGAGACTCTATGAGGAAATCTCACAGATAGTGTCATTAGAGTAATCTCTTTATGTTTGGGTATGTCTTTCCTTAGACCAGAAGTTATTACCTAGACTGTGTTCTTGAAGGCATGTTTTGATTGTATACCTCGTCTGCCTGAAACATGGAGACTCATAGGTATACTGTTGGGCGTGTCCTTAAAGGGCACAGGGCTAGGGTAATAAGCTGAAGGAATTCGTCAAATCTCTGTGAGAGATTAGGTTATCTGTAAACCGGAGAAATCGGGATGACATTTACAGGGACTCGGGAATCTATGCATAGTAAAAGAGATCATGAGATGATCTGCCTTTAGAGTCAGTAAATTGAAGATTCCCTATTTCGAATAAAGCTTACCCTAAACCGCAGGGGTTGATACATTTCCTTACCCTAGGTTAATGGGAAGATAACCGAGACGAAGGGAAATGCATACGGCAACCAAATATGTGCAATATGTTGATCAAGTCATTAATCTGACTAGTTCTGGGGCAACAAAGCATTGCTAGTGCTCTGTGTTGTCATTAATTGGGTTGTGGGCTTGTTGGGCCCAAGCCCAGTTATGTCAGAAGCTAAGTTGGACCTAATGGGTCACACACTAACACCTTGTAGTCATGATGGACTAGCTTTAAAGGTATTGGGCCTAATAATGTTGTTAGCCCAAGAAGCTGTTTGGAAGCCCACCTAAATGGGTGGGTGGTGCATGGAGTTTAGTAATGGGCTTGGATAGTCCAAGCCATTACTAATTAATTTAATTAGTTAAATTAATAATCAAATATTTGAATTTCGAATTTTGAATTTGAAATTTGAATTTTGAAATTTGAATTTAGAATTTGAATTTCGAAATTCGAATTTTGAATTTTAAATTTGAAATTTGAAATTTGAATTTTGAAATTTGAATTTGGATTTGAATTTTGAAATTCGAATTTGGAATTTGAAATTTGAAATTTTGAATTTTGAATTTTGAATTTTGAATTTGAATGTTTGAACGTTTGAATCCAAGTGTTTGAATTCGAATTTGAATTGGTTTTGAAAAGTTGTTTCATAACAAAAGGATAAGACAGGATCTTATTGGAGCATATTCCTTGGATCAAGAAGCATCTTTGGAAGCACTTCCTTGGCTGTTTGGTGCGCAAGTTTAAGTGATAAGAATGTCATCTTATCACTTAAAACAAACCTCCATTCAGATTTGGTGGTTGAGGGAATCAGTGGGTGAGTTGATTCAAATTTTCAATGCAACTACTCAATATATTTGGACCCTTTCTAGGGATGAATTATGCGCATGAAAAGTATATACTATATGATAGTTTATGAATTTAAGTTTAAATTATTTTGAACTTAATTTCATGTGGATAAGATTGGAGGTTGTTGGCAAAATTTGTTTTGCAACAGCTCCACCTTATCCTCCCTAATCCATGCGCAAATTTCAAATGTTTTTGAAATTTTGTTTTCATTTTGAATGATTTAAAATCCCTCCTCCTCTCCAAGTGTGCGCATGACTTGTTCCTCACCTTAGGATTTTGTGAAAACCTAGCCAACTCTCCTCCATCTATGCACCATTCTGTAGGGTAGCTCACTACACCTTTCCAAACAGAATACCTAGCCTCCACCTTCACCACTTGTGCGCATAGCAAGCCTCACTGTGGTGTTCATCTGGTGGCTTTCAAGAAAGGGTTCTTGCATCATTGACGAACGGTGGTGTGGATCACCATTAGAGGGTTTGAACCCTTCAAGCCTGACATCTGATCTCCCTGACTGATCAGGCCAAAAACAAGGTAACATCATGCTGTCTTAAAGCATGAACCTATGTGTGCATGTATGTTCCGCAGTAAAATTTTTGTTTTACACCTTACATGCATCGGCCTTCAAAGGCCAGTTTACTTTCAGTGAAACCCTACCAACAACCAATATATTCAAACAACAACCATTCAACAACCAGGTACAAACAGCAAACATTTCATCAATACAAACACCTTGAATCAAAACTGCTCTGATACCATTTAGTGTGACACCCTCCCTTGTATGCATCCAAGAGAGTTATCTGCTAAGCGGATTAGAGTTCCAACGTCATTACTTTAAATACTCAAAACGCATTTTTAAGTTAATAATTAAACTCCTAAGTTGAAAACTGGTTGCTCACGAAAATCAGAGTGGAACTTTAAAAATACATAGCGTGTTGAAAATTATTTATTTTCCTGAAAACCTTGCTGTCTTGAATAATTCGTATAAAATTGAGTACAAAAATTTAGATAAAACTGCTTCGACACAAGAGACTAGACACCTGGGGCTTCGCATACATATAAAGTTTATTTCGTTCGGAGGTGTCTAGCTCCCGAATCTGAACTCGCAAAGTATAAGGCAATTCAGTGTAATGTTTCAAAATGACCTGACTTGCAAAAATTCATAATAAATCGAGCCTTCAGAATTTATTTGTAAAATTTGCATAATATGAAACTAGACATGTGGGGCTCCGAGTGCATATAAATTATGTGTAAAACGGAGGTCTGTAGCCCCAGATACAGAACTCGTAAGATGCTCGCTAAAACAGTTTATAAAGCTGCTTCCAAAACGTTAAGAAATTGTTTTCGCAAAACGTACCCAAGATTTTTCCAAAGCACTAACTGATCATAAAAGTCTTAAAAACATCACAATAAATCATGTTTCCAAAATATTAGATCGAATATCATAAGATCCGACATCCATAAGACAAGCAGACAACAACATAAATCCCAAACAGCAGCAGTAACAACAAATATCCCAAAACAATTACGTCATCAGATGCCTTTCCATCCTCCTGCAATTTTATAAAAATTGCAGCCCCAAAGGGGTGAGAAAAATCCCAGTAGTGTGATAACAAAACCAGTAATGCAACAGTACTAACTACATACAAAACCACAAAATAGTCCAATCATCAAGTGAAATCTGACAGATACTAATAATATCATAGTGTATATAACGTCTAAGAGTTGCGTATATAACGCCAAAGGGGTATGCTCATAGCACAATAGTGCGCGTACTAACAAGCACAGTGGAGGTTGTTGCGAACTCGGCAAGTGTACCGATCGTTCTAAGTAATAAAGTGATAAGAAAGTTGTCGATCCCACGAGGATTGAGGCACCAGAATTATTATAACTATTCCTATCTTGTTGGATCAACAAAATTAGGTTGAGAACAATTAGGGTTTGTGAAATAAAAGAGAATAATTAAAGAAAATGTAATTGATTCAAAACCCTTGAGAAATTCAAGGACAGAAGATTTAAAGATTAGAAAATATCAGAGAAAATATTGCGGTAAGAGAAACAAACACCTTTCTGATCCCCAAGTTGTAATCTGAATTAACGTTTACATTCATTTTACCCATTGATCAAATGATTCACCATCATTTAATTGAATGGTTAAGCCCTAACCCCTTAGTGACATTAACCTTCTTTAACCCTATTAGAGCCCTAATCCCTTAGTGATCCCTTTTTAGGTTAAACGTTTAAATCGATGAATCTTTCACGTTTGCGGTTCATGTAGCCTATCCCTAGTGCATACATGAACAGTTACCTTCCTTTCTGTCAGGAATTAGAATCCCAATACCCCTATTGTGAACCCTAACCCTCGCAATCCCATTAAAGTGATCAGATCTAAAAGAATTTAAGAGATGAAGAGCAAAGGAAAATAAATTCAATTGGATAAACGAATGTAAAGCTAAAACAAATTACAAGGGGTTCAAATCAAGGGTTGTGACACTCACCATAATAAAAGTAGATCTAGCCAACCATAGTTATGACTGATCTACAAAAATAAAACATAAAACAAAAAGAAAAGAAAAACAAGAAGAATGAAGAACACGTCTCTCTCGGAGCATGACGACTCTTTTATGAAGAATGGATCAGATCTGAATTGTGTAGAATGAAACTCGAATCCCCCGGAATGTGTGGAGAGGAGCCTCTATATAGGCAGCAACTAGGATTTTCTAGCGAGATTCCAAAATTACCCTTCTGACGAAACGTATAACGGGAACATTAAATTACAA
The DNA here is from genome assembly GCA_032173675.1 of Gastrolobium villosum. NCBI lineage: Eukaryota > Viridiplantae > Streptophyta > Magnoliopsida > Fabales > Fabaceae > Gastrolobium > Gastrolobium villosum. The sequence continues at coordinate 32,908 of JAVKPL010002597.1, read as the reverse complement.
TTTATTACAAAAACGTATAACGGAAAGATTAAATTAAAACAGATTTGAATTCAAATTTTGAATTTAAAATTTTAATTCAAATTTTGAATTTAAAATTTGAATTCAAATTTTAATTCAACAGTGGCGCGATCATCTGGCGCCTTGTTTGGTCTCTCGCGCGGTCTTCCCTTTTTGTTTTTCAAATTTTGAATTTCTTTACCTCTTAACCTATAAAAATATAGAAAAATCAGTGAAAGTGTGTCTGAACATGGATTGTTAATAATTCATTAAAAATAATAACCTTTATTACTAAATTACAGTCAAATCCTTATTCTTTTTACTTTGAAATATCTATATGCTGAAGGCATAACAAACAATTCCCAGATATAGATATTGTTGTCCCCAACAATAAATAAGATCAAACATTAGACATCAATGATAAGCCCTGTGAGAAGAATGTATGTCACTAATGCATTTTCCTACATTGAAGAGATTCAAAGTCATAATGCTATGCATGAATGAATTTTAAGTTGAGAATTTCAGTAATCAATTTCTGCATGAGGGATTAGAATCTAGCTTGATCTCTCCTCACCAAGATAATCACTGCACTTTTCACTCCTGTGTAATTGGGTTTAAACTCTCAATCCATCAGTGCAATAAGACTACCATAGGCTTGATCCTAATCTCAAGTTCCTAAGAATGAGGAACATGTAAAACATGCACAATTAGATCCAAAGGTCTTTGCAGGGTTGTAACTTGGCTTAGACTAAGGTAGGAATATATAGGAAAGTGGCTAATTTTTATTGTATATGAGATTGAAACACAACTTTTTATTTTCGGTTGTTCACACTCAAACATAATTTCACTTCTTTTCCTTTCTATTCATACTTTTCTTTTTCTTCTTTCTTCCTGACCTTTTCATGCTTTTTTCGTTACTATGCAACTTTTCATTTTGTTCTTTTTCTCTTTGGTCTCATCTTTTGTTTTTGCCATCACTTTAACTTCTGTGAACTTTTTCCTTGAATTTTCTATAATCAGTGCTTCAATCTCATTCAAAGTATGTCAACAGGAAAAGAAGTCAAGTGTCTTATGGTTGAATTTAATAAGAAATAACATGCTAAGGCTCAAAGGGCTAGCAATGGAATTTTTTTTCAGGACAACTATTTGGCTAAGTAGTTAACAAGAAAGAATTGCCTTTATCATTTCAGATCATGCATGCATTACAGAGAAACAGATCAAGTTCTAGAGTATTATCACAGTGATGTCTCTCTACAAAGAAAATTTACTGTATAGGCTCAAACTTCACGGCTGTGCAATCAATCTAGAATCTAAATTCCATATCATCACATATCAACTGTAACTCTCAACAAAGATTTCAATCAAACGAGCAATAATAAGTCTTATTCTTCAATGCATTACTCATACATTTATTCATTATGACTTCTCACACAATATCCTATATGCTCTCTAAGATTTAATCATCTTATTGCATGAGTAGCTAACACAGATAACACAAATCCAGGTATGTTGCTCAGAGAATATCAAAACAGAAATAATAGAATAAATTAAGATAGAAAGGTTTAGAAATCTCCCTTGATTCAGAAATTTTTTCTGTTAGAGGTCTTTTCGGTTAGGCTCCTCTGTACCTAATATGGTGCGCCCAATTCCCAGATTTAGAAAATTGTTGTCCCTAGCAATAATAAAATCTCAAGATGGATGAAAAACTTGAGCCCAACATTCCCAGATTTGATTCCAGCCATATCCCCACTCTTCTGAGAGTTTTTTTTTTGAAAATAAAATCACATTGGGTTGCCTCCCAATGAGTGATAAACCCCTGGTTCATCAGGTTTTTCAGCACAAATTAGGATTAATTTGTATGAATAATTGGATGAAAAGGGAGGTTAATATCTTAGAAGTCCCTAAAGTGCAAGTTCTGAAAGCTTTGTGAAAATTTACATTGTCTTGCAGGGAAAGGAAGCCCAAAAAGCATCAAAAGAAGGAAGAAGATTTTGGAGGAGAAAAATTGCCTAAGTGTTGAGCGCTAAAACGGCCACACTGACCGTTTTAGCGCGCTGCTGCAGATCGAAGGAGAAAGTTGCTGGTGTTGAGCGCTAAAACGTCCACACGGACTGTTTTATCGTGCTGCTGCAAATCAGAACTGGAAGTCTCTGGAGCTCAGCGCTAAAACGCCCACACTGAGCGTTTTAGCACCCTGATGTGGAAAAAGTCTCTGTTCTCCAACGCTAAAACGTTCAAATCAAGCATTTTAGCGTTGGAGTCAGTTAAAAGCAGTTGAGAGGTTATCAGCCATGGACGCTAAAACGCCCATTCAGACCGTTTTAGCGCATACGTTAGTTAAAAGCAGTTGGTCACGCATCAAGCCGGACGCTAAAACGCCCATTTCTGACCGTTTTAGTTATTTTTCAGCAGAAATTGTAACACTATAAAAGGCAAAAGGCCTTAAAAATCCTGACATCTCTCTCTCCCATCTCTCTACCATATCTCTCCTCTCCTGTATCATATCTTTGGATCTGAATTCTTACTTTTTATTTTCCAAATTCTTAGGAGTAGTGTAGCATTACAATTGAAGATTGAAGATCTACTACCATGACAGTGAAGATTGTTCTTTCTTCTTCCTTTGAATTTATTTTCATTATGTTAGAGTAGAGTCCTTTGTAGTATGATTCAATGGAACTCAAGTGTGTATTTATGAATAATTAATGTGATGTTATGTTTTCCTATTATGTGATTTGTATGTATTAGAATATCACACTTTGTATTCTTTCCTTCTTTTTAGTGCCACGTCACCCAAGTGGTTGTAACAGAATTTGTTATTCTTCTCCTTTATATTGGATGCACTGTACAGACATTTTAGAACAGATAATGAATACACTTTTTCAGTTTTGTATTTCTCTCTTTTCTGCAAAACCGTTTCTACTCTACTAATATGGTATCAGATAGCGTTTTCTGATGGCCCGTGGCCAAGGTCGTCCCCCACCTTCCCCGGAGGCTTCTTCTAGTTCATCTTCTACTATGGAAGATGCTTCTAGCCCTTATTTTCTCCAGAGCAGTGATCATCCTGGCCTAATATTGGTCGCTCACTCTCTTGATGGTTCCAATTATAGTTCATGGAGTAGAGCCATGCTTATTGCTCTTACTGCTAAGAATAAGTTTGTCTTTGTTAATGGATCCATTCCTCGTCCCACTGATGCTGACTTGCTTTTTCCATCATGGAACCGGTGTAACTCGATGGTGATCTCTTGGCTTCTGAATTCAGTAAACAAAGCCATTGCTGATAGTTTGATCTACTTTTCCAATGCCTTTGATGTCTGGAATGATTTGCGCACTCGATTCCAACAAGCAAATGGCCCTCGCATCTTCCAATTGAAGCAAGAAATTTCCTCTCTACACCAAGGTTCACTTGATGTGAACGCATACTACACTAAGTTGAAGACTCTCTGTGACGAGCTTCAGAGCCACATCCCTCTTCCGACATGCACTTGTGGTGGCTTGCGTCTTCTCTCAGCATCCCAGCAGCAACATAATGCCTTGTAATTTCTTATGGGCCTCAACGATTCGTTCTCTCCCGTGCGTGGCCAGATCTTGCTGATGGATCCCCTTCCACCACTTGCTAAGGTCTTCTCGCTGGTCCTTTAAGAAGAACGTCAACGCCAGGTTCCAATTTCAGTTCCTGCCACTCCTGATACACCATTACTGAACTCCATCAACACTTCCTCTGTTTCTCCTTCTCCGGTGGTTGCTGCCACCGCCAACCCTCGCCGGTCTCGCCCCTTTTGCACCTATTGCCACGCTCAGGGCCATGTGAGGGACAAATGTTTCCGTCTCCATGGTTTTCCCACTGGGTATAAACCCAAATCACCAAAACCCTACCCACACAACCCTCCCTTAACCACGGCCCAACATCCTTCGGCCCAACATCAATTGGCCCATTCCAACTCATCCGTCTCTCATTCTTCTTTCCCTATTTCACCCAACATCTACCCTAATTCTTCTCCCGCACCATCCGTCGCGATCAACCATGCCCAATATGCTCACCTGCTGTCTCTCCTCCACAGGAGTTCTGCTGCTCCGGTTTCTCCAGTCGCGTCTTCTTCTGCCTCCGTCAGTGATGGTTCCCCTTCTGTTGCCAGTCTCAATGGTAATGTTTCTTCTCCTTTCTCCGATTCTTGTTGGATTTTGGACACTGGTGCTACTCACCATGTGTCGTTTTCTTCTCGCTTATTTCTTGCCTCTGGTGCCTCTTCACCGTCTACGGCCTCCGTCGTGTCATTTCCAAACGGCTCGACTGTCCCCGTAGTAGGCTTTGCATCCATCTCTCTTTCCCCTTCTCTACATCTTCATAATGTTGTGATTGTTCCTTCCTTTACCTTTAATATTTTATCAATCAGTGCTCTCACTCGTGATTCCTCTCTCGTTGCTAATTTCACCTTATCTCATTGTATATTACAGGAACCTACATCGGCAACGACGATTGGGATTGCTAAACGTTGTGGCAATCTTTATGTCCTTGATGTTTGCACACTTTTTCACCATATTTCTGTTCCCCTTCCCTCTGTTTTGCTGTAAATATGCCTAGTTCTACACTTTGGCATGCTAGACTAGATCACTTATCTTTTTCTGTCTTGAATTCCATGAAGGATGTTTTACATAATTCTGAAAATATAGACTCAACACATCATTGTACTGTTTGTCCCATTGCGAAACAGAAGCGTTTACCATTTATATTGAATCCTAAACTGTCTTCTGTTCCTTTTACTCTCATTCACTGTGACATTTGGGGACCCTTTCAGCAAATTTCTGTTGAAGGTTCCAAATATTTTCTTACTATTGTTGATGATGCTACTCGTTTTACACGGGCTAATTTTTTGCACAACAAATCTGAGTTTCGCTCTGTTTTTCTTAATTTCCTTCACCTTGTCCATAATCAGTATAATGCTTCAATTAAAGCCATACGCTGTGACAATGCCCCTGAGTTTATGGTTTCTGACATTTTTCATTCTAAAGGAATTCAGGTTTTTCACTCCTGTGTCAATCGTCCGCAGCAGAACTCGGTGGTGGAGCGAAAGCATCAGCATATCCTCAATGTGGCTCACGCACTTCACTTTCAATCCCATATTCCCCTTCCTTACTGGCAAGATTGTGTCTCCACAGCCATTTACCTCATTAATAGGACACCTTCCCCTTTACTTTCTTACAAGACCCCCTTTGAACTTTTGTCTCACAAGCCTCCTTCCTATGATCACTTACGTATTTTTGGCTGTCTATGTTATGGATCTACACTCCCTCACTCACGTCATAAGTTTTCACCTAGGGTTGTCCCTGCTATTTTCCTTGGGTATCCCCCTGGTTTTAAGGGCTATAAATTGTTGAATTTAGCCTCTAATCGTACCTTTATATCCAGGGATGTCACCTTTGTTGAATCTGTTTTTCCTTTTTCCTCCAATGTACTTCCTGTTTCCCCTTTCCCTATTTCCCCTCCAACCCTTCTTTCCCCACCTGGTTCCTCTAAATCAACTTTGCCTACTCATCACCCCATTAGGACTAGACAACCCCCTCCCGTTTGGCTGATTATATTTGCTCTTCTTCAACAGCCCACCCTCTTTCCAACTTTCTTTCTTACAAAAAAATTTCTCCTGCCCGTACTGCCTTCATCAATTCCTTATCCAATCAATTTGACCTCAAGGCTGGACAAGATTCAACTTTCCACTATGCAAGTTGCATCTGTGGTTTGTGAATACTGCAAGGGTGAGCATGAATTCAATGAATGCTCATCTTTGTTATCTTCTGATTCTCCTCAACAAGTGCAAGTGAATGGAGTATGGTACGAGCAAAGATCTCCACCAAGAAACATTCCTAGGAATCAAAATTTCCCTTCTGGAAATAACAATTTTCAGAGGAGAGCTCAAGGCACAGGACTGGATTACAATTCCATTAACTACATGCAGCCTCCACCAGTCCAAGCTAAGGAACCTTCTGATTTGGAGAGGTTAGTTGGACAAATGGCTCAACATTCCAATGCCTTCATGGAAGAGACTAGGGCCACTACAAAGAACATGAGTGCTTCCATCATCAGGAATTTGGAGAATCAAGTTGGCCAGTTGGCTAAGCAAGTTGCTGATAAAAATCCAGGCACTTCCTCTAGTAACACATTTAAAAATTCCAAAGAGGATTGTATGTTTATCACAACTAGAAGTGGTAAGGTGGTAGGAGCTCCAGAAAAGCTTAAGGCGGTGGAGGAGCCAGAAAAAGAAGAGGAGATTCCTTCTAATGTCCAGACACCTCTTCAGAAAGGAGAAGAAAAAGAGCCTCCTATTGTTGCTGAAAAGAAAAAGTTTGAGCTGAATACTGAATATGTGCGAGCCATGGCACCTTATCCCGACAGATTCAAGAAGGATGCTCAAAAGCAATAATATGGCAGATTTCTTGATATTTTGAAGAAATTACATATAAATATTCCTTTTGCTGAAGCCTTGGCTAGCATGCCCAATTATGCCAAGTTTATGAAGGACCTCTTGTCAAGAAAGCACAAGTTGCAGGAATGCCAAACGGTGACACTCACTGAAGAGTGTAGTGCTATAATTATAAAGTTCCCGCCTTAGCGTCATGATCCAGGGAGCTTCAATATTCCTATTGAAATAGGGAACACCAAATTTGGTAGAGCCTTGTGTGATCTTGGGGCAAGTATAAATCTAATGCCCTTGTATGTTTGTAAATCTCTGGGGATTACTGATTTGAAACCCACTTTGGCATCTCTTCAACTTGCTGATAAGTCTGTAAGAAAGCCTAGTGGAATAATAGAAGATGTTCTTGTGAAGGTAGACAAGTTCATCTTCCTTGCTAATTTTGTAGAGTTGGATATGGAAGGAGGAGCTGAAATGCCACTTTTGCTGGGTAGACCTTTCTTAGCTACATCTCGTGCACTAATTGATGTAGAAAGTGGGAAGCTAGAGCTAAGAATGAATGATGAGACTGTCATTATTCATGTCTTTGATTCTTTAAAACAGTCTTCTCACAAAGATGATTATTTTAGTCTTGGAGTTGTAAAGGAAGAACAAGATGTAGCAGTTGAGCTCCCTCAAAATCTCAAAGACGAGGACAAAGAAGATGGAACCCCAAAAGTGGAAGTGAAAGATCTTCCTAAAAATTTAATTGATGATGTCAAAGAGGTGAGAACGCTTCAAGAGAGGCGTACTCCTACAAAGAAGAAGGTAAGAAGAAAGGAAGTAGTGAACTTCTTTGATACAAGTTGGAAGAGACACCGAGAGCTAAAGTTTGACAAGAGACACCGAGACTCTATCTCTCGGAAAAATCAAAGCTTCAAAGAGTTCTTAACATGGATCCATGGTTTGGATCAAATCTGGGAATGGTGGTCCCATACACCAAGGCACCCAGTACCACCAGATCATATCTGAGGGGGATGACATGGAGGGCTGATCATATCTCCTTGCTGATGGAGATCTTGTATATTAGTTTATTTTTCTGTTTCATATTTTTAGTTATCTTGTGTTGGTATATTTTTCTCTGATGTTTTAATGTGTGCATTATAGTTTCTTCTATATGCCACTGTTTGTTCTATTGTGCAGGTTTTTCTTCCTTCTTGTGGTTTAATTATTGCTGAGGACAACAATGCTCTAAATCTGGGAATGGTTGGCTTGCACCTTAGAACTGCAATTCTTCTATCAGGGGAGATATTCTAACTCTTTTAATTTTCTTAGTTATTTTTATAGTTATTTTGTGTGCTATATATTAAAAAAAATAAAAAAATTGTGTTATCCCAGGTTTAAATGTGCTTATCTTGTTAATGTACATGATTAAATTTTAGGAAATATATAGCATGACTTTCTGGCATAACATTGCATAGGCATAATTAGATTGCATGATTGCTCATTTGTCTGAACTGATATTGTGAATTCTGATAATGTCTGAAGTCAATTTTCCTGAGCTGCATTGATACCATAGCTGTGAGGTTTTGAGCCTAAACACTAAAAATTTTGTTGAGAGGCCTCACTGTTCTAATACTCTAGAACTTGATTTATTTCTCTGTTATGCATGCATTGATTGATATGATAAAGACATTTTGTTCTTATTAGCTATTGGCCAAAATAACCCACCTGTATGAAATTTTCCCTTGCTAGCCCTTTTTGAGCCTGAAATGATTTGTTGTAAAATGACTTGTGGCCTGATTAATGGCTTAGCCAATATCCATATGACTTACCTGGGTTGAGATTGAATCACTGAAAGTGTTGGAAATAAAGTAAAGAAAGTGAGGTAAGCTCCACAAAGGTCAAGGAATTAAGGGATAAAAAATTTCATATATACCCTTATAAAAAAAAGAGAGAAAAGGGTAAAGTGAAAAGCAAGAAAAAGGAAAAAAATAAAATAATAAAAAATGGTTGGAAGGAATTAATTCCCGAAATTCTGTGGGAATGTTAGTGGAGCAAAACAATTGATTTGAATTTGTTAAAAGTGAAATAATATCAGTTTTCATTCTCTTGGTTGTTTGAGCTACTATCCAAATTTTCCTACCTATTACCCTGGCCAAGTTACAACCTGTGAAGTCCTTTTGATCAATTGATGCATGTGTTTGATTCTTCGATTTTAAGAATTTTTGAGAATATGATCAAGCATATGATAGTGTTATAGCTTTGAGTAATTGAGTGCTCATGATACCCTTAAAAACTGAGTGTTAAGTGAACATTATTTATATGTGTGAGGGGTAATCAATGTAGACTTGTATATTTAAGAAGCTGATGGCATTATTGGAAGTTCATGATATTGAGTCAGGCATGCATGGCATATTGTGTCTGAGAGTGTTTATGATTGTTATGTTGGATTAACTGAATATTTCCTGGATTAAGTCTTTTACATTGCTGGGGACAACAACGTTTAAATCGGGGAATGGTTTGATGTGCCTCTGGCAAGTGTGAATTTTCTGTGATAAGATTGACAAGAATTGAGCCATAAGAGAACAATTTAAATACATATTTGTTAATTATGTTGATTCTTTGTATGTTAATAATATTTACCTTGTAGTTGTATTTTTACAAGAAAAATAAATGAAGAATTATAAAAAAAACCTGTTAATGCAATTCTACACGGGTGCAGCACACTACAATTCCCAGAAGCATGGCGCGGACCGGCACCACACTGGCGCAAACCCGCGCCAGTTTACGAACTTTACAGCGAAGGCACCAAAGTGGTGCGAGGCAGCACCAAAGTGGCGCCACCTAGCACCATAACACAAAACCTTGGCGCAACCTAGCGCCTAAGCAGCACCAAAGTGGCGCCACTTCGCGCCACACCAAGAAGGGAGCATGGCGCCAAGCAGTGCCCATTAAGCAAGGAGATGGCGCTACCTAGCGCCAAATTGCAAAGACAATGGCGCTAGCTAGCGCCCCAAATAGGAAAAAAAGGCGTGGCGCAAACTTGCGCCAATCCGGCGCCAACCGGCGCCGGTTTGCGGGACAGATCTCCGTGTTTTCTTAGGGGCATTTTTGGAACGAGAAGAAAACATTATAAAAAGGACTTTTGTGGATTAGGTCAGCGGACTGACACAGATTCACATTCTCTGAGATTGTGAGACACACGTAGTGAGACACAAAAGGGAGGGCAGATCTGGATTTGAAGAGACTGGAGGTGAAGGGCACTGGAGGCGTTCTTCGTTCTTCATCTCCTTTCTAGTATTTCTTTATCTTCTATTTAATTTTATGTTGAATTTTAGATCAGCGATCATGATGTTGATCGGCTAGATCATTTTTATTGTAGTCAGGGTCACGATCCATATGTGAACCCTTGATACGAAGGATTGATTTGTGGTTTTTGATTTATATAATTATTTTTATCTTTACTCTGTGCGAATTTTATATTCTCTTTGTTAGAGTTGATCGATCTGATAATTGGGGATATTCAGAGGATCAAAACCCTAGATAGGAATATTGGAGTTTTGATCTCGAAAGGGGGTAAGATAACAATCTGTATGCGTGCTAGGAATAGACGTGCATATGATTGCATATGCTTAAATTATCGCGCCCAATGCTTGATCCCTTGAAAAACATTGCAAGGAATTGGAATTTCTCATGGGATTAAAGGGTTAACCCTGCAAGTAATTGAGGGTTAACTACAAAATCTTTTTAGATGATAATTTATCTGAGTGATTATATAAATAATTATTGTAAATCAATCCGGAGTAAAAAGCGGGGATCATTTGGTGAATGAACCCTGGCTACAATGCTTTTCTCATAATCTTTACAAAACAATTTTCAATTTTATTGTTTTATTCTTCAATCTAAAAATACAAAAACAAGTCTTTTATTTTCAAAATTCAATTTCCATCAAATTGACAATATTTGTCAAAAACCCTATTTGAAATCTTCCATTCCTTAAGAGAAAATTTATTTGATATTCGATCCCAATCCCTGTGGAGACGAACTTTACTTATCATTTTATTACTTGTGCGATCGGTATACTTGCCGGAGAGCATAATCGTGATATGCTGCTATTGCAAGCATGATCCTAATAGATTTGATCATGGCAACTGGTGAGAAAGTCTCATCATAGTCAACTCCTTGTCTTTGACAATACCCTTTCGCCACCAACCTAGCTTTGTAGGTCTGAACGTTGCCATCTACATCAGTCTTTCTTTTAAAGACCCATTTATTACCGATAGGAACTATTGCTTACGGTTTAGGAACCAACGTCCATACCTTGTTTTGATACATCAAATCCATTTCAGATTCCATGGCTTCAAGCCATCTAGAAGAGTCAACATCCTTGATTTCCTCTTCGTAGTTACTTGGTTCATCATCCTCGACGGTTTGCTGATTCTCAATCACAAACCCATACCTCTTAGGTGGATGGATGACCCTCGTAAACCTACGGAGTTGTGTGTTTACTTCTCCATTGGAGAACGTCGCCTGCGGAGCAGACTTGGGTTCCTCAATCTGTTCATGTGGTTCTTGACCTTCTTCAAGATCAATCTTACTCCCACTGGCTCCTTGACAGATCAAATCCTTCTCAAGTAACTCAACATTCTTTGACACAAACACCTTGTGTTCATCCATGGAGTAAAAGTAGTATCCTTTAGTACCTTTGGGATTCCCCACAAATAGACATTTAGTACTCTTAGCACTAAGCTTGTCTGATGCAAACGCTTTGACATAAGCTGGCGATCCCCATACCCTGAGGTAACTCAGGTTGGGTCTCTTACCATTCCATATCTCATATATGTGGTCTGAACAGATTTAGACGGTACCCTATTTAGATTGTATGTCGTCGTGTCTAAGGCTTATCCCCAAAACGATTTTGGAAGTTGAGTCTCACTCATCATAGACCTAACCATGTCTGACAAGGTCATGTTTCTCCTTTCGGAGACACCGTTTTGGTGTGGTGTGTAAGGAGCAGTAAGCTGCGAGAGAATTCCATTTTCTCTCAGATAATCCTGAAACTCATGGCTCAGATATTCACCACCACGATCTGATTGTAATGTCTTAATCATCTTGCCACGCTGTTTCTATACTTCATTCCTAAACTCCTTGAACTTTTCAAAGGCTTCAGATTTATATCTCATTAGGTACACGTACCCAAATCTCGATTTGTCATCAGTAAAGGTAATGAAATAGGAGTATCCTCCTTTAGCATCAATAGACATTGGGCCACATACATCAGGGTGAATGAGTTCTAATAACTCACTAGCCCTATGACTCTTAAGCCCTTTGGGCTTTTGACGAATCATTTTCCCAGCTAGATAAGACTCACATCGTCCATAGGATTCCAAATCCTTGGAATCTAGTTATCTATCTCTATGCATCCTAGACAATCTAGTTTCATTTATGTGCCCTAGTCTACAATTCCAAAGATAAGATTGATTATCCATTCTAGGTCGTTTCACATCTACATTGAGCATTTCAGTTCCTATTTCCAGAATATATAATCCATTTATTAAAGAAGCAGTGCCATAAAGAATATTATTCGAAATGATAGAAAATGTACCATTCCTAATACTGAAAGTAAAACCATCTTGTTCTAAACATGGAATAGAAATAATGTTTCTAGAAATTCTTGGAACATAAAGACAATTATTCAAATGCAATAAAAGGCCGTAGGAAAATTGAGGTCGGCATCTCCAACATAATGAGCAGCAACCCTTGCTCCATTGCCAACGCGGAGGTCCACCTCGTTTCTCTCCAATCTCCTCGGGCTCCTAAGCACCTGCAACATATTGCAGATATGAGAACCACAACCGGTATCCAATACCCATGAGGTCGAATTAGCACAAGAATAATTTATCTCAATCATGAAAATACCTGAGGCAAAAGCATCACCATGCTTCTTGTCCTTCACACTCTTCAGGTAGTCTGGACAATTCCTCTTCCAATGGCCTTTCTTGCCACAATGGAAGCACTCAGCATCGCCTTTGTCCTTGGATGCCTTCTTACCATTTTTTTTGCATTTCTTCTTATTGGATTTTCCTTTGGGCTTAACAGGCTCCTTACCCTTTCCCTTGGCCTTGCTAGGCCCACCAATCAGAAGAGCTTGGTCCAATCCTTCTTGATAGACACTTCAGCAGTTGTTAACATACTTAACAATTCAGGCAAGCTCACTTGCATCGCACTCATGTTGTAATTCATAATGAATTGAATGAAGGAAGGTGGAAGTGAGGTGAAGACTAAGTCATTACTTAGCTCGGCATCCATGATGAAGCCTAGATTTCCTAGCTTCTCAATAAGTCCGATCATCTTAAGAACATGACTGCTCACAGACATGCTCTCAGACATCCTACAAGAGAACAATGCTCTAGAGGCCTCATATCTCTCATGCCTGCCTTTAATATCATACAACTCCTTGAGATGCAGGATAATAGAGGGAGCATCCATATGCTCATGTTGTTTTGCAGTTCAGGCGACACGGATGCCAACATGATGCAGACTGCCATCACATTGTCATCCATGTGTTGTCTATACATTTCGAAATCAAAACTCTCATAGGCATCTTCCCCTTCCCTAGGAGCTACGGGTAATGCAGCATCTAGAACGTAGGTTATCTTTTCGGCCCTAAGAACAATTCTCAAGTTCCAATACCAGTCCATAAAGTTTGAACCGGTCAGTTTGTTCGTATCGAGTATTGAGCGCAGTGATAGTGGATTAGTCATACTAAAAACTGAAAAGATGTAAAGATAATTTAATTAATATATAGACATTTAGTAAAAACAAATTATTAAAGACTTTAAATAATTTGCCCCTCCCATTATTTTATCTAAGTCAATGACCCTTACCATTTGACTTAGGTTAATCTACTTTTAGATTTTACTTTAGTGAGATTAAGAGTGCAATTATTTATTTTAACCCCCGTCTGTGACCGCAAGATTAATTTAAATAATAGGTTGATCCTTATCAATAGTATCTCATACCCTCTCTTAACATTAGGTTGACAACTCCTTGTCACTTAGTGGTGCATCTCATGCAACCAACCTAACACTATTACCCTAAGCACATAAGCCCGGCTGAGCCTGCAACTTATGCCTCAGTTAAGCACTAACCAGCACCCTACGTGTCTCACACTTCTAACACTACTCTTTCTCAACGAAACAGTGGGTCCCAACTGAGTTGTGGAGCACCACTATTTAGAAGAGGTTTGAGTAATATTGGTGGTGGGAGGTATTCATGCGCTTAATAATTTATTCCTTTTAAGGGTTCCTTTTATTTAGGGTTTACTAAGTCTCATCAAACGCATATGTATGTTATCATGCTAGTCGTAACCTATGTCAAACATCTATCGGTTTACACTAGTCGCGATTGGACGTGCATAATAAGGCATACAAACGCGATTTGTCCAATTCATGCATACTAGACGTCTTAAGTCATAAAAGCATACATTCGCGATACACTATCTCATGCATACTAGTCGTACCAAGCATACAAACATATAAAAAACTTTTATTTGAGACAGTCATGGTGCTCGCGCATTCGTCCATCTTGCTTCTCAAGCCACGGCTGCTTGTCCTCTAAACGCCACTAGCCTAATTCTCTAATTTCAAATAATTAAAGAAACTCCAAAACATCTTTGGTGGGACAAATGAAAAATTATAAAATTCAAAATTGAAATTACACCTCTAATTTAAATAGAGCAAAATTACACCTTTAAATTAAAATTTGAAATTTAGATTTCGGGCACCATGACCATCCCCTTCCTTTTTGCACCTGAAAGGTTAAACAACTTTGCAAGCACAAGATACCAAATATCATAAAACATGTCCTTCACACGTCTCAACGTTTTAACAATTAAATCATGATTCAAATTTTCTTAATTTTTCTCTTGATGGCCAAATTATATAACAACTTTTATAATTCAAATTTTGTTAACTCTTTCTTAAAGAACACAAAATTAAACCATGTATGCAGCCATAAACCCTTTAATGGTCGAATCATAAATGCATGTATATGATAAATCTTGTCACAAAAAATTCATGCTATGCTCATGAAACAATTCATGGAGAAAAATAATAAAACAATCAAGGTACTCTAAGTATCCTTCATGGTTGAATCATCCTTTTCAAAAAGGTGTTTCCTTTTTAAAACTTTCACAAAGAAAAAGAAACAAAACCATGACTACATATAGATATATGAACATAGCAATCACATTAACATGTTCATAAAAACAAAAACTTTAACAATTTAAAGCATTGTAATTCAAAATCCATATGCAAAAAATTCAAGCTTTAACCCTTTAAAGATTTTTTACCGTGAAAAACAATTTTCACACACAAGGTACCATCACCTGCCGATGGTAAAGCAACCGGGCTCTGATACCACTTGAAAGTTAAAATAGCCTTGAAGGCCGAAGCATGTGAGATGGAACTTTTTTTCTCAAGCGAAATCACACATGCAATCAAGACTCATGCTTTAAGACAACATGATGTTACCTTTGTTTGCGATTCATACACCAAGGAGATCAGTGTCAGGTTTGAAGGTTTCAAACCCTCTAACGTTGATCCATACCACCCACGTCAAGATGCAAGAACTCTTCTTGAAAAGCCACTAATTGACCACCACAAAGAGGCTTGCTATGCGCTCAATAGGTGAAGAAGGAGGCTAGGTAAATGTGTTTAGAAGAGTAAAATTTTCAGCATGAAAACTTCACAAAAGTGGGGCATGGATGCTCTTAGAAAAGGCAAGGTTATTTTGTGAAACCCTAAGGAGAACTTCCCAAAGTGTGCGCATAAGAGAGTGGGAGAATGAGAGTACTGAAATCAGATTTTTCACATAAGAATTCTGATCTAAGTGGTGCACAACTAGAGGAGAAAAAGGTGGAGTTGCTGCAATTCAAAATTCCCAACAACCTATCTTTGAATCCTCATGAGACTAGGTCTTTATCTAGTCAAAATTCTGACCTAATGGCCATCATATGGCTAGCCATCTATGCGCTCCATTCAGCCCCAAAAAAAGTCCAGATACGTTGAGTAGTTGCATTCAAACTTGAACCAACTCACTCACTTATTCTCTCAACAAACCAAATCTGTTTGGAGCTTATTTGGTTGATCATATGACCATCATAAGTCCCCAAAATCAGCGCCCCATTCAGCCCTTGGTGATCTCCCAAGATCTCCTCTTGATACAAGGGATTTGTTCCAACAAGATCCTATCTTATCCTTTTGTTATGAAACAACTTTTCATAGCCAATTCAAATTCGAATTCAAACATTTAAATTCAAACGTTCAAACATTTAAATTCAAAATTCAAATTCAAAATTCAAATCCAAATTCAAATTTCAAATTCAAAATTCGAATTTCAAAATTCAAATTCAAAATTCAAATTTCAAATTCAAAATTCAAAATTTAAATATTTGATAATTAATTTAACTAATTAAATTAATTAGTAATGTCTTGTACCATCCAAGCCCATTACATGATCCATGCGCCCTTTTCCCTTTAGGTGGGCTTCCAAACTTCTTCTTGGGCTAACAACCATTATTAGGCCCAATACCTTTAATGCTAGATCATCATGACAGTAAGGTGTTAGTGTGTGATCCATTAGATCCAACATAGCCAGTGACATAAATGGGCTCGGGCCCAACAAGCCCACAACCCATTTAATGACAACACAGAGCACTAGCAATACTTTGTTGCTCCAGAACTAGTTAGATTAATGACTTGATCATCCTATTACACATATTTGGTTGTCGTATCTATTTCCTTTCGTCTCGGTTACCTTCCCATTAAACCTAGGGTAAGGAAACGTATCAATCCTTGTGGTTTAGGGTAAGCTTTATTCGAAATAGGGAATCTTCAATTTACTGACTCTAAAGGCAGATCATCTCATGATCTCTTTTACTATGCATAGATTCCTGAGTCCTTATAAATGTCATCCCAATTTCTATAGTTTACAGATAACCTAATCTCTCATAGAGATTTGACGAATTCCTTCAGCTTATCACCCTAGCCCTGTGCTCTTTCAGGACGAGCCCAACAATGTACCTATGAGTCTCCATGTTTCTGGAAGACAAGGTATACAATCAAAGCATGCCTTCTAGAACATAGTCTAGGTTATAACTTTTGATCTAAGGAAAGACATACCCAAATATAAACAGACTACTCTAATGACACTATGTGTGAGATTTCCTTATAGAGTCTCTTTGTGGGTCTGTTCAGTGCGAGCTATACCCTTATAGGTCCGCCCACGACTTTAGCTAAGACATCTCCATATCTGTAGCACATGAGGTCTTTACCTTGTATCCAAATACAAGTAGATAAGTCGTGCTAGTCTTACCCGAGATCACTAATCCCCATTCTCAATTTCTCTAGACTAGGAACATAAAATTAGGAATAAACGTGTGGTATCCTTGAATCTTCATGATCGTGATCTCATCACAGATACTCAAGAGACACCTGTTCTATTCCAAGGGGTTTATCCAGTTTATTTATAATATATTAACAATAATATCGAGACAAAATATGAAACAGGATAAATAGTGCTTATTATTTATTTGCGATAAAAAGGTCCACATCTTATATCCTTATTTAATCAAAAGATTGTTTCTAGGACACCCATATAGTAACAAGATTTTCCCACGTGAAAAGTTTGTGTTTAATATTCAATAAGTAAAGTTCTATTTCATTAAGTTGTTAATTTCTTTCACTTTTAGTAATATAGGAAAACTTTGATTGTGACGGTTATTTTAATCGCATTATTTTAAGGCTTTAATGTTTCTAAAGTGAATGTAGATAAGTTATCTACATTTGCTCCCAAAATGATGACGTTTTGGGTTGAAAAAATAAAAAAAATCATAATGAAAAAGACTATCATAACCCAGAAATAAATTATAATTACAAAAAGACCTTGATTTCTGCCTCAAAACGACGTCGTCTTGGGCTCAATATAAATAAGTTATCTACATTGATTATAGAAAAAATGAATCCTTATTTTAATTATCAGAATATTAAAGAACAACTCAGCTTTGAAAAACCAATTATATTGATCAGAACCATCAAATGGAGGAAGGACCTTATGCATAAATTGGGCATGTTTGAATACTGTTTTTTTTAAAAAAAATCATTTTTAAAACAAAAAAATAAAAAAATTTATTCCATAAGACTTGTTTTGTAAAAGTAATTCTAAAAATTATAACTATTTTTTTAAAAAATAATAATAATTTAGAGAATAGTTATTTTTATTTTGTGTTTTAATTTTTAACTTTCAAAATGAAAAAACAAATAAAACATATATTCCATTAATTATTCTACAAAATAATTTTAAGGATAAAAAAACACAGCACAATCAAATAAATCTCGCGGTTCTTGATTTTCAATTATGTTTCCATTCATGGCATGATTATATTTAAAACGTTACTCTACTCAGAATTGGAACGAGCCAAACTCTTCGGCAAGATCTTACACCGAAAAAATGATGAAGATCACATTAATGAAAACACTGGTGATAGGAATGAGATCCTATATGGGGTTGAAGGAAAAGTTCATAAAGTTATAATGAAAAGAAAGAAAAGAATCTAGCATCTTATTACTTATTGTTTTACAACTTATATATGTAAGTTATCAACTCACATGGTATCCTGCATGGTTAGTAACTAGCAACCATTCTCAAGAGACTCCCACCAATTATCTCCTCTCTATCCTCTTGGCCTAGAGTTGCAAATGGGTTAGACCGAGCTAAGCTTTGGTCTAAATATGTTAGGCCTATGCAAAATGTTTTGAGTGTAGCCTGACCTATTATCTGATGTAGGCTACATTATAGACTTGACCTGACTTACATTCAAAAATTAAAAGGCCTAACCTAGCTCTATTAGTTTGTTTAAACCTATCAAATTTTCAATAACTATCAAAATTTAAAAAATGATATAAAATAATTGTTTTATTAATTAAAATTATATAAATATTCATTTTAATTAAAATAAATAGTATATAAACCAGCCTATAGCCTTGTAGACCAAGTCTTGTAAAAATAGGCCTATGGCCTATTTTCTAAAAAAACTCTTTTTAAAGCTCAAGTCTATTCTATTTTACTAAATATACTAGGTCAAGCTTAACTAGACGTAGGCCCTAGACCGCCTAATTCATTTACACCCCTACCTCCCGTGACACCTTGATACACAATTTTACATAACTATCTACTATACATGCATCCTATCATTCCATTAAGCCACGTAATATCTTAAAAACCTTGACTCTCGTTTATTCCTGAAGGACCTTCTGATCATGTCAAAGTCTGGGGCAAGTGTTAACAAAATAAATAGAATTGCAGAGAAACACATTAGAGTCTAAGGGATTTTTATTAAGTCAGAGTAAGACTATGTACATGCACTATGAGTTTGTTTTGGCTAGAGGAGAAAATCAAGATTTTGTGATATGCTATGGCGGGAGGTGCCCAAGAAGAATGCTTTTAGATATTTAGGATCAATATAGTAAAAGGGGAGAGAGATTGATGATGATGTAAACCCCGAAATCAAAGCATGATAAATCTTACAGAATAATAATTAAGGTTTGCAATGTTATATGAAGTTAAATGTTAGCAAATACACACAAAATGGAAGTATGGAAAATAAGAATGTTAAGGTAGATATGTGGTCATACAAGAATAAGTAATATAAGAAATAAAGATATCTGGTGAAAGGTAGGAGTAGCACCGGTGCTTGAAAAGATAAGTGAACATAAATTGAGATGGTTTGTTCATCTTCTTTGAAGACCCCAAATGCTCCTAAACATAAATTTGTTACTAAGAGCATGACACAAATAGAGGCAGAGGTTGGTCAAACTTACTTGATGAAAAGAAATAAAATAAGACTTATAATGGAGTGAAATATAAATTGGCCTACGATTTGTCCCAAAATGTAGTGAAGGAAAACTATCAATATTGTAGAGAGGTTGGCCTATTATTTCCTATTTTATGTAACACCCCGTGTATACCCGGTTTGTTAACATGTCATCGTATTAAGCTACGCTTAATTAAAATACGGAATAACTTTTTCTTTAATTCAATTATGACGTCATTAATCTTAACCAAGTTGATTACTTAATCAATTTCATAAAATATCGCCTGTATGTAAATTACAGAGGACAACTAATAGAAATACCTCAATATATAAATAAAGTGAGTATCTAAAGTCACGGATCTACAATACGTAGTCCAGAAAATAATCCTGATACACTATTACAACTTTAAATAAAGCAAGACATAACCAAGTCTATGTGGCATGGACAAACCCCATGCTCACCAAATAAGGCAACAAAGCCCAACAGCAGTCTCAACTCAAATAACATAATACTGACAGAAAACAAAAACAACATCCAATATCCAGTCATGTCAGCATACAACAAGTATAAATATCAACTAAGCTCTGGCCTCCTGCCGCCAAAGGCATCATCCCCCAAGTTACCTGAACCTGAAATAAGCGTCCCCAAATGTGGGGTGAGATCTCTAAACAAGAAATCTCAGTAAGACAAGGGGTCCTCAAGGATCTTCCACCCCAAGCTCACTTACATGTGCAATATAAGTTCAAAACCAGTAATTTCCAATATAAGTTCCAAAACTATGTAGTGCAACATATATTCATGACATGTGTTATCACTATTCTAATGGCCAGAGAAATGTAGGAATACGTCTATTACCCACATAGTAGTACAAGGAACATCGCTTGCACCTCACCCACAGCCTCACCATCTTGTATGTACCACATGCTCAGGCTTACCGTATAGGCGGACACCACATGCATATCATAAAGGCACATTGCATATAACAGCTCAACAGCATTTCCAAGTATAAAAGGCATGTAAACACAGCATGGATATAAACAATCCGCCCATGGGACATGGTGGAACCAACAATGGCAAAGCCGAGGACACGAAAGCTTACCTTGCAAGCTAACTATCCAATGCCAAGAGTCCACACAGCTCAAGTCCGACACACAGCAGATCACAATCTGATTTAGGACCGGCAAGCATATCAACATTCATAGCTCATAAGCATAAACATAAAGACTACGTTTTCCTTTTTACGATTTACGTCTTAAGGCTTCCCACAAATACATAAGCCCTTAAACACTTAAGTTCTGACTTAGAAAATTAATTAAAGAAGTACCACTTCATCCAATTATGGTCCACAAACCCATGCAAGACCTCTGTATGAACAGTACCTCACTGTTCATCGAAAACCCCGAATATCCGAATATATGTCGGGGACATATCCGGATATCAATATCTGGATATCAGAGACCCCATATCCGGATATCAATTATCCGGATACCATATATGGATATCATATTCGGATATTTCACGACAGAATGCAGTTCTGCATTTCGCGAGATATACTTCTCAAAGGTCATTTCATGCATACAGAAGCTAAAACATGCGATTTAAGGTGTGTTTAGCATTACCCAACGTTAGGTTGTCATCATTAGTTCATTACATGCATCAAGGTTCCATTTTTAACTAATAACTCATGATCAAAGGTTGAGTATGTTTACCAACCTTCTCAAAGCAGAAAAGGGCAGGGAAATGGAGCTTCCTACACCACTCCACTGTGCAGTAACCAAAGGCCACGAAAATGCACAACAAGGAAGACTCTTTCTTCACAAAGGTGACACTTTGAAGCTCAAAATGTCAAGACCAAGGCTTCCACCACCCAAACAACCAAGGTCAGCCCCTCAACAACCAAAACACAGCACCTCAAACTCAGAAAACAAGCCTCTCACTCAACCCAACACAACAACAAGGTGTTTACAAGGAAGAATCAAGAGAAAAGATGGTCATTTGGTGGTTTCCCATGAAGAAATGGTGAAGGCAAGGGAAGGGAGACACCAAGACAGCAAGGAGACCCACACTCAGCAGCCACTCACGCACAAAAACTGATGAATCAACCTAGGGTTGTGTGCATAAGTTATATTTATAGCCACTTAATAATTAAACACACAATATTAACTTTAATTGCTACGCTTAGCATTTTAATCCCAAACTTTGGAATCTTAACCTACTCAATTTTACAAGATTTATCATATTTTTATTTTATTTTTTGGAGCACCTTTCCGGTACGCGCTTTTCCATAGCCAGTATCAGTTATGGCATCAGTTCTCATTATTTTGACTTAAAACTTGTTTTACTAGTCCTACATATTATTCTAGTAATTATCATGCACTTATTATAATTTTTCGGAATACTTCACTGGTACGCAATTATACCGGGTAGGAGAACCAGTATCTGCGCTTCTCGTCCGAAAAGCAACTTTCATAATAATTATTAGGGTCAATTATGGAGTTATTTCCTAATTCTCACATTTTGTTAATTAATTTCATTAATTAACGGTGAAGGTTCTTACATTTTGGATGATACTTTGTTTTAAATTTTCTTTTTTCCTATATGTATTGTAGAGTGCTATCAATATCACATGTGACTAAAGGTGGCAAAGTGGGCGCCCCATCATGCCCCATCATCAACCCACCAAAAATCGAGTCAGCCCGCCCCACCCCGCTTTTGGCAGTGGGCTGAAAAACACGATCTGCCGGTTCAAACCTATTTTACATTAACCCGCCTTGCCCCTCCCCGTCATCAACCCACCAAAAAATAAGCCAGCCCGCCCCAATTTTGAGAATAGGTTGTAAAACTCAGTCTGTCTCACTCAGTTTGACGAAGGGGCGGGTTGGCCCGCCAAGCCGAGCCTGTTTTGCTGACCCTACATGTGACTAGCAGATTCAGGTGATACATGCATTCTGTATCACCCCGTGTATACCCGGTTTGTTAACATGTCATCGTATTAAGGCACGCTTAATGAAAATTGCGGAATAACTTTTTACTTTCAATTATGACGTCATTATCATTAGCCAAGTTGATTATTAAATTCTTTTTCAAAACATTTCCTGTATGTAAATGCAATTAGACAACTAGCTACACCGAATAAACTCATATCATAAATAAGTGTGTATCTAAGTCACGGAACTACAACACATAGTCCGGACAATATCCTGACACATTATTACAAATCGAATCTAAAATAAAACATAGTCAAGTAAATGTGGCATGGACAATCCCCATGCTCATCAAATAAGGCAACAAAGCCCAACATAGTTGATGTGCCTCTGGCAAGTGTGATTTCCCAAGCTGGAAATTATAAGAATTAAATAATAAAAGAGCAATTTAAATACATATTTGCTTATTATATTGATTCTTCTATTTAAAGATATTTCTCGCCTATTGGTTGTGTTTTTACAGGAAAAAGAAGTGAAAATTATAAAAAGCCTGTTAGCGCGATTCCACGCGGGTACAAAGGAGTACAAATTCCAGCAACATGGCGCGGACCGGCACCACAGTGGCGCGAACCCGCGCCAGTTTCAGAACTCTATACCAGAGCTTTGCAAATGGCGCCAACCACGCCGATTCTTAAAAAAAGCAATTTGTGGCAGTGAAGTGGCGCCACATAGCGCCAAACTCATGCTAAGTGACACCAAAATCAAGCCATATAGCGCCATAAAACCATGCTAACTAGCACCAAGTATTCATGCTAGGTGGTGCCACTTTACGAGGATGCAATTCCGAATTTTGCAATTGGACAAAGGCGTGGCGCGAGCTAGCGCCACACCGTCGCCAAATGGGGCCGGTTTGCGGGAAAGAAGTACCGTGTTTTCTGAAGGGCAATTTTGGAAGAAAAAAGCGAGGCTTATAAATAGATTCTCTTGACAGAACCCTAATATATCTCATTACACTCAAAAGAAGGCTGACGGCTGTGCTCAGAAGGATTCTTCCACGGATCTTCTTCTTCACATTCTTTTATTTTATTTTATGTTTTTATTGAATATTGGATCTTTAGCCATTTTAATGGTTGGCTAGTTTATTTTTATTGCAGTTAGGGTCACGATCCCTATGTGAACCCTTGTTACAACGGATTGATTTATGGTTTTTTGTTTATATAATTATCTTTATCATTACTCTATGCTTAATTTCTATTTTCTTTATTAGAACTGATCAATCTGATAGTTGAGAATAGTTTGAGGGTTAGAACCCTAGATAGGAATATTTGGGTTTTGATCTTGAAAGGGGGTAAGATAACGGTTCGTATGCATGCTAGGAATAGATGTGTATTGAATTGCATATGCCTAAATTATTGAGTTCATTGCTTAATACCATGAGAAACATTGCAAGGAATTGGGGTTCCAATTGGGTTTAAAGGGTTAACCTTGCAAGGAATTGGGGGTTAACTATTAATATTTTTAGATAATAATTTATCCGAGTAATTTTATAAATGAATATTGTAAATCAATCCAAAGTAAGAAGCGGGGATCATATGGTGAGTGTATTCTAGCTACAATCTCTTCTCATGTTTTTACAACATCAATTACTTTTTTAACTCTCTTAAACAAAAAGTCAAAAACAAGTCTTTACTTTAGATTTTATTGTTACTCAAATCAATTCACAATTTTTCCAACAACAACTGAGTTTTTCAACTTAAGGGGACTGGTTATTGTAGTACTTGGTTTACAATCCCTGTGAAGACAATGCTCTACTCATTCATTATATTACTTGTGCGATCGGTATACTGATAACTCATATTTTATTGCACTTGTTTGTTACTCTTGATTAGTATTTTTAGGATTTATTTGAATAAAATAATGATGTTTTGAGTTAATTTACATTTTTTAGTGTTTGATTGAGTTTAATTTATTTTCATCAGAATTTTTCAACTTTAAGTTACTTCTGTATTTTGGCCATATCTCGGTCCACAGTTGTCGGATTGACTCCGTTCTTGTTGGGTTTTTCAGATAACACAGAGGGCTAAAATTCTTATGAAGAGCTCGAAGCCCAATTCGGACTGGAAGCTGGTCAATCTCTGATGCCAAGAAGAACATGTTTTGCTGAAGTTTTAGACTTGTAATTAAGTTTTATTTTATTTTATTTTATTTTATTTTAGACAAATGGGCCGATCTGAATTGAGCCCAGCCCAATTTGGTGTTTGAACCCTAGGGACAGATGAAGGAAAGTAGGGAAACATTTTTCACATTATGTAATTTTTAGAATTGTGGATCAAAGCATTTTCTCTGAAGTGTTCTTCGTGTTCTTCATCTTTTTCTTCTTCTTTATTTATTTATTTTAATCATGTTTATCCTAGCCATGCTAGGCTAAACACCCTTTTAATCAACCTAAGGGGAAGGGATTCCATGGATTTGTCTAGAGGATCTGCGATCAATCTCTAACCAGATTCGTTTCTTTACCCTAACTCAGATCAATATCGTGTGATTGTGGATATTCGATCTGAGGTTCGTGATTGCGATTATGGGTGAAGAATGATCTTCAGATTTGATGATCCGATTAACCTCAATTGGAAATAAGGATTCTGATTCAATTGAGATTAATCGTGAATTTGGTAATTTTCATAATTCTCTAACCAGATTTTTTTCTTTTCCTAACTCAGATCGATATCGTGCGATTGTGGATATTCGATCTGAGGTTCGCGATCGCGATTATGGAAAAGGAATAATCATCAGATTTGATGATCCGAATGTTCTCAATTGAAAATAAGGATTCTGATACAATTGAGATCAATCGTGAATTTGGGAATTTTTATCCAAGGAAGGACATCCTAAGAACCCTAACCTTAGGTTGTAAATTTTTAATTACGAATTTTAATTCCAATTTTATATTCTGCCTTTTAAATTATTTAAACTCAAATCAAAACACCCCTTTTTATTTTCTGTTTTCAGCAACGATTTTCACCCAAACAATTCCCTTGAGAGAAGACTTAGGGTTTCCACTTTATTGCAAATTTTCTAAACCCTAAATAAAAATAACTTTTAATTTGTGCGAGTTCAACAGCTCGTGTCAAATTTGGCGCCGTTGCCGGGGAAATTGCATCGGTCTAAATCGTTTCTGTTTCTAAAAAAAAAATATTTAAAAAAAATACATTTTGCGCATCTGTCTTGTTTCTGCGTTTGCACTCATTTGTGTTTCGGATTGCGATTTCTGCACCTTTGATTCTGCATCGGAATTTGATTATGCAGACGCGTCTTTTCTCAGTTTTTGCGTTTTTTGCATTAACGGTTTATGTTTTGGGCAGTTTTGGGCAAAATTGGGGAAATCGGTAAAACTTCATTTTGAGAGATTGGCTCCGGGAGTTCTATTCCCAAAGGAATTCGACCTTCTGAGCATAAGTCACACCCTAAAAGGGTGTGAAGTGACCCTTAATTTTGCCAAATAGGGCTCTTAAGCAATTGGTTGCACCTGATGCTAATAATGAGCAGCCTTTGTGTATTCATTATGCTAACCCTGTTGTGCCTTTTGAGCTTAAGTCTGGACTGATACATTTGCTTCCTAAATTTCATGGTCTTGCAGGTGAGGATCCTCACAAACATCTAAAGGAATTTCATATAGTCTGCAGCACTATGAAGACACCAGAGGTGGATGAGGAGCAAATCAAGCTGCGTGCCTTCCCTTTCTCTTTGGATAGTGGAGCTAAGGACTGGCTGTACTACTTGCCATCTTCCTCCATTGTCAGCTGGAATAACATGTCCAGATTATTTCTGGAAAAATTCTTCCCATCATCTAGGGTCACCACAATTATAAAAGATATCAGTGGCATAAATGAGTATTAGGAGCGGTTTAAAAAGCTTTGTGCAAGCTATCCACATCATCAGATCCCAGACAATCTCCTGATTGTTTACTTCTATGAAGGGTTGCTTCCTATGGATAGGAACCTTTTAGATGTAGCTAGTAGAGGAGTCCTGAGCAATAAAACACCTGATGAGGCAAAAGAGTTGATTGCGGAGATAGCTGCTAATGCTCAACAATCTGGCACTAGAGCAAACAGCAGTGCAGTGTTCCAAGTGCAAGCTCCTCCAATGCAAAATTCAATAGTGGCAGTAGCAGGAGCATCAAGCATAGATAATTAGAGAATGGAGAACAGACTTGATGAGTTGACATCAATGGTGAGGTAGTTGGCAGTGACACAAACTGTGCAAACTTCTGTGCAACAAATAAGCAACCTGTGTGGCATTTGCTGTGATCCTTCTCACCCCACGGATGCTTGTCCTTCCTTCCAAGATAGCGGTTTCCAATTTGATCAGTCAGTTGATCAGTCTATTGCTACAGTTCTTCCTACAAAGCCACAGTACCAGCAACAGCAAAACAATCCCTTCTCAAATACATATAATTCTGGCGGGAAAAATCATCCAAATCTCAAATGGAGCCAGAATCAGCAGAGTGCACCATTCCAGCAGAATCAACAGAGTGCACCATTCCAGCAGAGGCAGCAATTTGTACCTTCACAACAGAGGCATAATTTTCAACAATTTGCACCTCAACAGCCAACGCAACAGCAAATGCAGCAGCCACCAATGCAGCAGCAAGCTAGTGGCAATGGTCTTTCTTTGGAGGATTTGGTGAAGCAGATGGCAACTAACAATCTGTAGTTCCAGCAGAGGACTGAGTCTTCCATCCAGAATCTGCAAACACAAATATGCCAACTTGCAACATCAATGAGTCAAAATCAACAAGCAAGTGGCAGCTCCCTTCCATCCCAAATAGTTCCAAATCCAAAAGGAAGGGAAATGTGAGTGCTATTACTCTGCGGTCTAGCAAGCAAATGGAGGAGCCAAACCATACTGCTGCTGAGTCATCTAAGGGAAGTGACACTAGCTCCAAGAAGTAGAGCATTGATACATCTGATGTGCATATCCCTCTGCCATTCCCTCAGAGAGCCACTCAGTCAAAGAAGCAGTCAGCAAAGGCTCAAGATAAAGAGATACTTGACACCTTCTGGAAAGTTGAGGTGAACATCCCTCTTCTGGATGCAATACAGTAGATTCCAAGATATGCCAAGTTTCTAAAGGAGTTGTGCACCAACAAGAGGAGAATCAAGGAAGATGAGCAAGTTAACCTGAGTCAAAATGTATCGGCACTCATCCAGCCTATGCCTAAAAAGTGTCAAGATCCATTCTGTTTTTCATGATTGCATGCTAGACTTAGGAGCTTCCATTAATGTTATGCTTGCATCTGTTTATAAGTCTCTTGGTCTTGGTCCTTTGCGTTCTACTAGTATTGTGGTTACGTTAGCTAATAGGAGTAGTATTCACCCATCTGGTTTGATTGAGGATGTATTGGTCAGGGTTAATAATCTGATTTTTCCTGCTGACTTCTACATTTTAGAAATGGAGAGTGAGACTGCAACTAATAGATCACCAATCATACTTGGTAGGCCTTTCATGAGAACAACTAGGACCAAGATAGATGTTCATTCTGGTACTCTTTCCATGGAGTTTGGTGATAGCATTGTGCATTTTAATATATTTGAAGCCATGAAACATCCTTTGGAAGAGCATTATGTTTTCTGCATTGATGTGATAGATGAAGTTGTTCAGGATTTTTCTGCTGAATTCCTTGTTAATTTTTCTGATTTTTCATCTACTCATGCTTCTGATCTTTTGTGGTTGTAGTGATAGTCAAGAGTGCATTGTGTGTGCTGAAATAGCATCAAATCTTTCTGGTTTTAATGATGCACTGATTGATGAATCTGATTTTGAGTGTGAATCTGCATTATCTGAATTGCCTGCTGATATTATTGATGATCCTAATTCTGTTTCTGAGAATTTGTTTACAGGCATAGCTGCTGACTTGTTTTCTGCAGAATTTGCACCACCAACTACACCTCTTCCATCCATTGAGCAGCCTCCGAAATTGGAGTTGAAGGTTCTGCCTGACCACTTGAAATATGCATTCCTTAAAGAGAATGAGCAGCTAAGAACCTTCTACCTGAGCAGGAGGATAAACTATTAACCCTACTGAAAGCAAATAAGAGGGCAATTGGGTGGACAATGGCTGACATTATTGGCATTAGTCCTTCCACGTGCATGCACCGTATTCTACTTGAAGAAGGAGCTAAACCAGTGAGACAGCCCCAAAGGCGTTTGAACCCACTAATTCTAGATGTGGTGAAGAAGGAAGTAACAAAACTCTTGCAAGCTAGGATGATTTACTCCATCTCTGATAGCCAGTGGGTTAGTCCTGTTCAGGTGGTGCCTAAGAAGTCGGGAGTCACTGTGATTGCCAACCAGAAAAATGAGCTAATTACAACAAGAGCTCAAAACAGTTGGAGAGTCTGCATAGACTATCATAGGCTCAACCAAGCAAAGACCATTATCCTCTTCCATTTATTGATAAGATGTTGGAGCGGTTGGCTGTTAAATCCCACTACTATTTTCTGGATGGATACTCAGGCTACTTTCATATGCACATTGCACCTGAGGATCAGGAGAAGACGACCTTCACATTCCCCTTTGGCACATATGGTTACAGGAGGATGCCCTTTGGACTTTGCAATGCACCAGGTATTTTTCAACGTTGCATGGTAAGCATCTTTTTCGAGTTGTTAGAGGATTGCATGGAGGTTTTTATGGATGCTTTTAGTGTCTATGGCCCTTCTTTTGATGCATGTTTGGATAATCTGGGTAGAGTTTTAAACAAATGCATTCAAACCAATCTTGTGTTGAATTTTGAAAAATGTCATTTCATGGTTGAGTCAGGGATAGTTTTAGGACATGTTGTCTCTAAAAAGGGTATTGAAGTGGATCCTGCTAAAATTGATGTTATTACTGCTTTGCCTTACCCCGCTTCTGTGCGGAAGTTCATTCTTTTCTTGGCCACGCAGGTTTTTACAGGCACTTCATTCAAGATTTTAGTAAGATTGCTCTTCCGCTGTCCAACCTTCTCCATAAAGACATTGACTTTGAGTTTGGTGATGCATGCAAGGCAGCTTTTGATCATCTGAAGCGCTGCCTAACCGTGGCTCCTGTTATCCGAGCACCTGATTGGTCTCTTCCATTTGAGTTGATGTGCGACGCATCAAATTATGCTGTTGGAGCTGTTCTTGCTCAGCAGGTCAACAAGGCCCCACATGTCATTGCATATACATCCAGGACGTTGGATTCTGCTCAATCCAACTATACCACCACTGAAAAAGAACTCTTGGCTATAATGTTTGCTCTTGATAAGTTTCGGTCGTATCTGTTAGATACCAAGGTTATTGTTTTCTCTGACCATGCAGCTTTGAAATTTCTTTTAAAGAAAGCAGATGCTAAGCCTAGACTCATCCGATGGATGTTGCTACTCCAAGAGTTAGATATTGAGATTAAGGATAGAAGTGGAATGGAAGACCAAGTTGCTGATCATCTGAGCTGCATCACCTCTCTTCCATCTGACCCTATACGTATTGGGGATGATTTCCCTGATGAGCAGCTTTTACAGCTGCAAGGTAAGTTCCCTTGGTTTGCTGATATAGTTAATTACTTGGTTGCTGGTGCATTACCTGTTGACTCCACTAAGGCTCAGACCTTGAAACTGAAAAGTGAATCTAAATACTATGTGTGGGATGATCCTTACTTGTGGGGATTTTGTAGTGACCAAGTGGTTAGGAGATGTGTGTCTGACAGAGAGACTCTGTCTGTTTTGAATTTTTGTCATGCATCTGCCTGTGGTGGTCATTTTGGACCACAAAGAACTGCAAGGAAGGTTCTAGATTCTGGTTTGTTATGGCCTTCTCTATTTCATGATGCTTATGAGTTTTGTAAGTCTTGTGCTAATTGTGAGAGAGAAGGTAGCATTTCCCGTAGAAATGAGATGCCCCAAAACCCTATACTTTTCTGTGAGGTTTTTGATATTTGGGGTATTGATTTTATGGGTCCCTTTCCTGTTTCCTTTGGTTTTTCTTACATACTCTTAGCTGTGGATTATGTTTCTAAATGGGTTGAGGCGAAAGCCACCCGAACTGATGATTCTGCTGTTGTTGTAGATTTTGTCCGTTGTCATATTTTCTGCAGGTTTGGCATTCCTCGAGCCATTATCAGTGATCACGGCTCACATTTTTCAATAGTAGCATGGATTCCTTGCTGAAAAATTATGGAGTCCTCCACAAAGTATCTACAGCACCATTCACAGACCAATGGCCAAGCTCAAGTTTCAAACAGAGAAGTTAAGCAAATCCTTCAGAAGACTGTCAATGCTAATAGAAAGGATTGGAGCAAGAAGTTAGAAGATGCTTTATGGGCATACAGGATTGCTTATAAGACTCCGATTGGGATGTCCCCTTACCGACTTGTTTATGGTAAGGCATGCCACCTACCAGTGGAGCTGGAGCATCGGGCATATTGGGCTGTGAAGCAGTGTAACATGGACCTAACCTAGTCAGGGGTAGAAAGGAAACTATAGCTGCAAGAGTTAGAGGAGCTTCATTTGGATGCCTATGAGAGCTCACGTCTATACAAGGAAAAGACAAAGGCATTCCATGATAAGCAGATCCTGTGGAAGGAATTTGTAGTGGGCCAGAATGTGCTGTTATTAAATTCCTGTCTTAAGTTCATGCCTGGTAAACTCAGATGAAGATGGGATGGCCCCTTTATTATTACTGCTATTTTTCCTTATGGTGCAGTTGAATTAAGAGATAAGCAGACTGGAAACACCTTCATTGTGAATGGGCATCGTCTGAAGCCCTTTTATGAAGGTGTACAGCAGCAGCAGCTTGTAGAGACACAGATGGATGCAGAGCTTCGGCTGCTTGATGCTGTTTACCCTCCTTAAGGAGGACAGGGAGTTCACTTCCTTTCTTAGCTTTGTTTTTCACGTTTGGATCTCAATATAAAAAAAAAGAGTTGATTAATTTTCTTGTTCTCTATGATTAGTGAGTTATACATGGATTATACTTGAATCATAGGGTTTGATAGAAATTTCCGCTTGGGCTTGGTTGTTGATTCTTGGATTGCATTACTTGCTGTTTGATACTGTGCTACTGATTGCATGATTTGGTATACCATTGTGAGGTTTTTAGGCCTGTAGACATGGTCTTCATCTGTAGGCTAGTCTTTCTTTCTTGTGTGATTCTACTCTTGATTGTTGTCCTATAGAACTTGCTCTTGTTCTTTTTGAAACTGCACTTTTCACTTGCATACATGAATATGATTGAGGCATTCTTTCTCTCTTTACCCACTTTAGCCAGATAGCCATCCCTTATATTATTATCCCTTGGTGAGCCCCTTTGAGCCTTTCTACCCTTTATTTGTTCAGTCGCATTACAAGCCTAAGTGAAAAACCAATTGATTCCCTACCCTGGAGATTTACTGAGCATTGGTTTCATTGTGATGTTGTGTTTAAGTGTGGGGGTTTGCTAGAGACGGACAAAAGTTTAAGTGTGGGGGTGACCATCTGATTCATTTATGCTATGTGGTTTTACAAAAAAAAAAACAAAAAAAAAGAAGAGTGAAAAAAAAAGAAAAAAGAAAACAAAAAAAAAAAAGAAAAAAAAATGTTTATTTCTATCTTTTTAGTATCTTTGTTTTATGTTCTTAGTTTAGTTCTTAACTTTTGCTCTTTGTAAATTTCTGGGGTGTTTAGCCTTCTTTTCCATATTTCATCCATACCTTCACCCCAGCCCCATTACAACCCTGCATCAAGCCCTCTTGATTTGTGCATGCATGTGTTATTAGCAGTGGAGAAGTACGACTTGAGCAAGCCTATGGTAGGATTATTTTCTTGAGTTGATTTGAGTGATATACTGAATTACTGATACATTTGAGAGAAAATTGAGAGCATCCTGTGAGGAACCATTTTTGTGTAGTTAGCGGTTGCAGTTGAAATTGACAGGTCTTGTGATTTGAGAATGAGGAATTTCTGTCCTGGTTATTTTATCTATTCAAGACTTGTGATTTTTGTTATCTTTTGTATACTTGCTAACTATTAGGAAGGATAGGTTGATCTTCACTCTTTTCTTATTTCTTTGTTTTCTTTTTCTATTCTAGTTTTTGCCCAGGAGTGCAAAAAGATAAGTGTGGGAGAATTTGATAACTCATATTTTATTGCACTTATTTGTTAATCTTGATTAGTATTTTTAGGTTTTATTTGAATAAAATAATGATGTTTTGAGTTAATTTACATTTTTTAGTGTTTGATTGGGTTTAATTTATTTTTATCAGAATTTTTCAACTTTACGTTACTTCTGTATTTTTGCCATATCTCGGTCCACAGTAGTCGGATTGACACCTTTCTTGTTGGGTTTTTCAGATAACACAGAGAGCTACAATTTTTTATGCAGAGCTCAAAGCCCACTTCACGTTCTTCGCATTCTTCATCTTTTTCTTCTTCTTTCTTTATTTTTAATCATGTTTATCCTAGCCATGCTAGGCTAAACACCCTTTTAATCAACCTAAGGGGAAGGGATTCCATGGACATGTATAGAGGATATGCGATCAATCTCTAACCAGATTTGTTTCTTTTCCTAACTCATATCGATATCGTGCGATTGTGGATATTCGATCTGAGGTTCGTGATTGCGATTATGGGTGAAGAATGATCATCAGATTTGATGATCCGATTAACCTCAATTGGAAATAAGGATTCTGATTCAATTGAGATTAATCGTGAATTTGGTAATTTTTATAATTC
>JAVKPL010002596.1:0-102441 GCA_032173675.1 Gastrolobium villosum | reverse complement strand
TGACGTGATATCCCCATTTGTTTTTGTTTACTGGTGGCTGTATGTATGACCCTTCCATTGACCTTTCTTTTTTCACTGAATATATGCTCCATACTTTCAAAATTATACATGTAACTATCACCACTTTAATGCCACCATAAAATTTGTCATATTTAAATTTAGTACCTTGGTAAGTCTTTTTTTTTTTTTTTTTCTAACAGCTTTAAAATTCCAGGTCTTCTCCTAAAATGATTGAAGGTCCTGATGGCAGAAACTTACAGCTACAGTTTAAGTCCCGGCTGTCTCTTCCCCTATTCACAGGAGGAAAAGTGGAAGGCGAGCAGGGGGCTCCTATTCATGTTGTTCTGATCGATTCCAATAATGGAAAAGTTGTAACATCTGGACCTGAATCCTGTGTGAAGCTTGATGTTGTTGTCCTTGAAGGTGATTTTAACAATGAAGATGATGAAGATTGGACTCAGGAAGATTTTGAAAGCCATGTGGTGAAAGAACGTGAAGGAAAGAGACCTTTGTTGACTGGGGAACTGCAAGTGACACTCAAGGAAGGAGTTGGAACATTAGGGGAACTGACATTTACAGATAATTCAAGCTGGATAAGGAGCCGTAAATTCAGGCTTGGCCTGAAGGTTGCATCAGGTTTTTGCGAGTCCATACGCATTCGTGAAGCTAAGACAGTGGCTTTCACAGTTAAAGATCATAGAGGAGAATGTAGGGTTATGCTTCTGCTTCTTCAAGTTTTTCTTTTTTGGCATTAGTGCTCTCTGCTCCTACACTGTAATTACCATCTTTGAAATTTTATATTTTGTCCTTTTTACAGTATATAAGAAGCATTATCCTCCTGCGTTGAGTGATGAGGTGTGGAGATTGGAGAAGATAGGCAAGGATGGGTCATTTCACAAGAAGTTGAATAATGCAGGAATAATCACAGTTGAAGACTTTCTTCGGCTTGTGGTTAAAGATCAACAGAGTTTGCGGAATGTAAGTTTAGGTTTTACGTCTTAATCTTGAATTTAGGTCTTTCAGTCATTTTCTTATGTCATTCAACTGTAGATTCTTGGGAGTGGTATGTCAAACAAGATGTGGGAGGCTCTCTTAGAGCATGCAAAGACTTGTGTTCTAAGTGGGAAGCTCTATGTTTATTATCCAGAAGATACAAGAAATGTTGGTGTCATCTTTAACCACATTTATGAGCTGCGTGGCCTTATAACTGGAGAACAATACTTTTCTGCCGATTCTCTCACTGATAGCCAGAAGGTTAGTCTGCATCGTCTGTTTCTTCCACTGATATTTGTCGATAATGCAATTTCTTTTTGAAGTGTTTGATAAGTTTCTGTATGATAGGTTGTCCTTCTCGAGAAGTTGAGCATGCATTTATGTTGCTGACATACTTCAATTTATTAATATAATTGATACAGCTATGCTGTCCGTATGTTTTCTCTCTCACACTTGCAAAGCGTACCAATATTGAACACAACTAAACAATTACATGTTATGTTACTGACTGAGAAATTGGAGATAATGATCAGGATTATAACATATAAAACTTACCAAGTCTCAGAGATTGTACTTTCCTTTTATACCTTTAGGTTAAGCTTTTGATACCTTTAAAATGCTTTTGCAAGTCCAGGTTTATGTAGATTCATTGGTGAAGAAGGCGTATGACAATTGGGATCAGGTTGTAGAGTATGATGGCAAATCACTTGTGAATGCTAAGCAAAATAATGGATCTGTTGAATCTGAAAATGAACTTCATATAGAGTCAATTGATTATGGTAGTGCTTTAGATCATCAACTGCAACTGCCGGTCCTCCCAATGTCTGTTCCTTCTGAGCAGCAAATGCATTCAGGGATGCCAGTTGGAGGTAAGCATTACTGTTTCCTTGAACTCCAATTTGATGGATGCTCTCTTTTTTGTTCCTCCCCCTACTTTTCTTTTGTGCTGGGGGCGTAAGATTTTCAGTTGCTTGTGTCTCTCAAATATGATTTTTGAATACAGCTTTCTGATAATAATATTGAAAGAAGTGAGATGTTTTCTGTAATATTCTCTGTAATAAAAAAATCTCAAGATAAAAAGAAAAATATTTAAAAATGAATCTTCTAAACACCCCTCCTCAGCCCAACGCCCAAAGAAAAAAAAAAACAAGCGGTTCCATATACATGAATAAAGTTGTTTATTTGCTAAGTTCTATGCAACATTGCTGATTGTGTGTGATGATCTTTCAGATGCGAATTTGTGATAATGCTCATACAATCCCTTTTCAGGTTATAACGATAATATGGCAACAAGATATCCAACCCAATCAGTGATTGCAAACTCCAACTCCCGGAGCCATTTTGACAGCTCATTATATCTGTCTAATGACCAACTAATCAGCAGTGCTCACCAAACCCATAGCACTAGAAATGATCATGGCACGGTTGGGTTAGCTCTTGGTCCTCCTCAATCATCGACGTCAGGGTTCCATCCTGGCAGTGCTTCTATTCAGCCATCTACCCTAAATCCTTTTGATGATTGGTCACACAATAGGGATAGGGGGGTTGATGAATTGTTTTCAGAAGAAGAAATCCGCATCAAAAGTCACGAGATGCTAGAGAATGAAGATATGCAGCACTTGCTTCGCCTCTTCAGCATGGGAGGTCATGCCTCCATGAATGCTGAGGATGGCTATTCGTTCCCATCATTCATGCCATCACCGATGCCAAACTTTGATGAGGATCGCTCTCGTCCAGGAAGAGCTGTTGTGGGATGGCTGAAGATCAAGGCAGCAATGAGGTGGGGTTTCTTTATCAGGAAGATAGTAGCTGAGAAGCGGGCACAGCTAGAGGAGTTAGATGAATAGGTTGTTTGGACAATGTTTGCAGGCTTAATAGATATGCAAATCTAGTTGCCTTCATCAGTGCCAACCGAATTGTGCAGTCCATGGTAATGACATTCTTGATTTATGCATCTGTGTATTTGACTTGACAGCTCATTTGTGTAGTATTGTGTACAGTATGTTGAAGCTTAGGAAAAACCGTGATTGTCATTTGTTTTTCACTTTCATGTTAATGCTTCTCTCTTGTAACCTTTCCATTGGCTCTGGCTTGTAGTTATGATGTGATAACAGAACACCTGTCATATTTGAGATGATAACTTAGATTTGTCGTCTCACTTGATTAATGTATATTAATTAGGGCATTAGTTTTCTTATGCTATGCAAAAATAAGGTGGACCATCAATTTTTTTGAAAAAAAGAAAAGAAAAAAAATAGGGCTCAATTTTTGATGTGAGTAGAGTAGGAAAGAACACTCTTATGTGACATGAGAAATTATGATCCGCTTAATTTTCTAGTTGCATTATGACTTATTATCTCATCGTTTGTGTTTAACTCCGGTACTATTATCTCTTATATTGATATCTTACTATATCTGAATCCAATAGGGATATCAATTTCTCCCATTATCAGTATTGCTGTGGGGGGGTGTAACGTTCGGGGCTGGGAAGTTGGGAATTTTTCTAAAGGAAATAAGGACTGGAATAAAATTGTCGCAAAGCAGATTCGGAAAGAATCATACTTTATTAATAAATTAAATTTTTTAAAAAAATTAAAAAACTAATTTCCTTTGTAAATTTGAATTGGTAGAACTTAAAAAAAGTTGTGCGATTTTATGTTTTTATTTTAGTATATTGTATGGGAAAAATATTTCTTCGGTCATTGGAGATAAAATTATCCCCAGTGAACTCAAAGCGACGTCGTTTTGGGATTATAAGATTAAAAAATTACAATGATAAAGATTAATATAATCCTATAATATATTATAATTACAAAAATACCTTGATTTTTGTCCCAAAATAACTTAAATTTTTACTCACTGAAAACTCTAAAAATCTTTTCCCATATTGTATTCATGATTTCATTTTATTTTATTTTTGCAATTTTGGATTACCGTGAGAACCTACCGGAAATCAAAGACAGCTCTAGTATTAGTACCCAGTGTTGCTTTGGTAGTGTCTAGGAAGATTGACCCGTCCCCGTCGACTGAATCCCATTCGAAGTTATCTGAATATCCTTGAAAGGTGGCGTGGGGTGCAATCCTGTTTCGGGTGTGTACCATAGATAGACTTAGTTTAGAATTGTTTTGATTTTATTTTACCTTACGTATTTTTTCATCAATTTGGAAAATAACTTTAAAGGTAAGGGTGTTTATAAAGTTTGCCTTTTCACTCCCTCCTCACTAGTCGAGCTTGTCAAGAATAATGGGGGAGTGGTTTTTTTAATCGATCCACCTTCTTTAGAAATTGCTATATAAAAAATGACGGAAATGTAACAATCTAGTTTACATATGCATACATACATCTTAAGAGTGGCCTCATTTATTATCGCAGTGATGAGAGATGACACTGATGTAAAATAATGAAAGAGTTAAAATTAGAATAGCTACATCAATAAACTACTATTGGAATGCTATGATTATAGAAAAGTATCACGAATTGGTTGGTTGTTTTCTCTCAAGAGATATGTTGTATTCTGGACGAAGACTGCTCTGTCTGTGCAGTAATTGGTATATCATGTACTTCTTCTGCACCCATTTTAAACTCTCTTGACCTGTAGCGTCCAGTTCCTGTGAAAGCCAGGAACTGCTGGTGGAAGCATTTGATGTAGAACATTGCAGGGCCTAATATTGTTCTAGGTCTAGAACTTATTTTATTTTATTCTATTTCTCTTTTTTAATAGTTTGTACTTGGGCTATAAATAATAACTTGTATATAGATTAGGGTTTTTAATATAGTAAATATTGTCACATACCCTTGGATGAACTAGAGTAAATTATGTGTCTCCGTTTTTTCCCATTTTTTTGTCTTTTACTTTGTGATTGTTGGTGTATTTGTCGATCGTCGTTGCCAACAATTAGAAACATGTAGGAAACAGTTGAAGAACTAGCAGAAGCCATCACTGCAGTGAATAGTTTGAAAACAAAGAGAATTGAGTGATCTTTTGTAATTGGCAGTGATTAGTGAAGGGTGAGTGGTACTGGTATGTGTAGGAACAAGATTGGTATTTGTAAGAAGGCGGTTGCTGATGATAATTTTGAGGAAAGGCAAGCGAAATTGCATAGAGCGAATCTAAGCTGGACACAGTTGTCGTCTTGTCGTGGTTGTTATTAATAAAGTGTAGCAGATGGCACTGGCTATTCTCGCACTGGCTATTCTAATAATAATAATAATAATAATAATAATAATAATAATAATAGGGGTTTGTTTTTCTCGTATGAAAAAACAAATTTTTTCTACACATATCATAATAAGTGTGTGTCATTCATTTTTATTTGTTTAATAGGTGAGACCCACACTTAATGTATCTACGATATGAGGTTAGAAATCTCCTATAACATAAAATTTATTTTTCTTATAATAATATTAATAACAAAAGAGCTCCCACGCGGTTGTTTCTTTTACTAAACATTGAAAGAGAACGTTTTGAAAGAGTTGAGAGCAGTTGTCAGCTTGTGCAGTCGTGAACCAGCTCTGACTCTGCCCTATGGGTGACAGTGACGCTGGTAAGTGCCAACCCAGCACAAAACCTTTCCAGCACAATTTATAATATAATTTCTTTTAAATATTATTATAAAAAAAATATTATTTTGTTAATTTCTTTTTTTTTATAAACCACAAGTATCAATGCATTATCCTTGGGGAAAAATATAATATGTCCATGATTATGTGGTCCCTCCAATAATAATATGACATATGTATTAAATTTTTATTTTTTATTTTTTTTGTTTTCTCTCTCCCCAATTTTTTGTTTCTGTCTCTCTCTTCCGCCCAATCACAAGTGCTCCGAGAGCACTAAATTTCCACTCTATCCTTGGAGGTTATTTAAAGTGAATCGGGACCATCATTTTTAGGTGGTCTCTTAGTGTAAATAAGAGGGTAAAATGGAAAAAGTAGAAAAATAATAGGGATAAAAAAAAAGAGAAAATTAATGTTGTGAGATGGAGCACCAAAAGATTCAGTGATCCTGTAGCATATTAAATTTTTCCTCATCCTTCATGCAGTCATACTCATATCAGAGTTGCCAAGTATTATATTTTTTTGAAAATATTCCAATGGTTCATTATTTCATGATTAGTCCGATTCGGGATAGGTCTAGCTAATATCAAGACTAAGTCTTTCACAAATATGATATTGGGGAGTATCAAACATATATTTTCATTCCCGTATCCTCAGCTCCCATATACGTGAATTACTACTACCTTTTACTAGTTCACTAGTATTATTTTGTGAGGATGGATATTTTTACTACCAAATTTTTCTACTACCAACTTACTACATATTTAATCACCGTTGAATCAAAGAGAGAGAATGTTAAAAAAAATTGAAAAAAGAGAAAATATTGATCCAATGGTGATTAGATAGGTAATAAATTGGTAGTAGAAAAATTTAGTAATAAGAATATCCATCCTCTTATTTTGTTACTATATTTGCTGAAAACTTTCGGTCTTAGACATTGGGAGGGGTTGACCTCGTCCCTTTCAAGCTTTGAGCATTTCGAACTTGTTCAAACCTTTTATATCAATATAAAATTAAAGTGATGGTACTGGAATGGAGCAGCAAGTTGTATTAGCCTTTTACGTGAATTATTAAAAAAATCAATTGAATTAAAACACACTTCCTTTTCTCTCCTTCTCTTATCTTTGTGTTGATACCTTTACATCTTATTTTTTAAAAAAAATTATCTTTAAATACAGATGTCTGTCTTTTGAAAATATTATAAGAACTAACTAACCGGGATATTGTTTCAAGGATCTTTACATCTTCAAAGACATAAATGTATTATATATTTTTGTGGATATTTTTTAGGGAATGTGTTTAGGAAGGGACCGGGAAGATTGTAACATAATAAGCTGAGAACTTTAAGTGTTTGTGTTATCCGTGATTTGAGAGGTTCCTATTCTACTCACCCCATATAATATCATTACTATCTTTACCCTCTCTGGAAGAAACTTGAAGAGTTTTCTTAATGTTGCCTTTATTAGGCAGGGAGCCTGTCATCGGGGATGACATAGTGTTAGGCTATGATACCAAGTAGTCGGGAGCCTCATGATCCTTAAAAAACTATGGACTAGTCTTCCTTTTATTTGAGCATTTCGCGACACCCCTTAGTCTCTTAGCTCTTTTATTGGAGACTATCATCTATGAATCCTTAAAAATGAGAGGACCGTAAAACCGGATCATTACAAAGCCTGTTTTTTGATACACATGATACCTTTATAGGGCAAGTATAGAACATACTAATATCCTCGTCCAGAGATTAGCAATTATAATAAAAGGGAAAAGTGTGTGTCATTTCAAAGGAAGTAAAGTTGTGTTATTTTGAGAGAGAGATAGATAAAAGAGGAGAGAGAGTTGACAAAAAAATTAAAAGTGTGAGAGTGAAAGGATATAAGTTGTGTCATTTAAAAGGATAAACACTTTTCCCATAATAAAAATTATATTAAGTTTTCGGAGAGAAGAGAAAACTTAGCAACTCATAGAAAAATAACACATTTTATTTCTTGCAAACTCATTCGACCAATACAAACACTGAAGCATGTTAGCTAAGTGTCCATATAAGTAGGGCATATCCAATAATTTTTAATTCAATATATATATATATGAGCTAGCTTCATAGTTAGATAGGAAATTTTAATGGATGAGCGGGTGCTTACACAATGCGTTGACTATTCCAGAGAATTGAATATGTGTGGAAATCTGCGGTTGGGTCAAACCAGAGATAGAATTGTTGCTCTCTATTTCCCTTTCCTTGGCTGAACACATTTGTGTGTAGGATATAAGGGTCACCACTGAGGTTCCCTAAGAATTCGAAGTCAATCTCATCCCAAGTTGATCCCTTTGAGGAGAGCTGACAAGGATGAAACATTTATCCGTTAGTCATATATATGATCGAACAATCATGCAATCTCTATAAAAACAATAATCTTTCCAGTGAAGAGTTCAATGCTAGCTTTATGAACTAATTTAAACAAAAAAAAACTTACATAATAGGCAGTGACAGTGCCAGCAGAGTTTCCTGGAACAAGCTTGAGCTGCATATCAATCTTGCCAAATAAGTATTCATTATTGGACTGGAATCCAGAGCCGGAGGCTTTGTCGAGGGACAGAGTGAGAAGATTGTCGTTGTTGAGTATTTTTGCACGACCATCTCCCCATGTAATCTGAAAATCTTGGTTGAAGTTACCAGCAGCACAGACAACAACGTAAAGACTCACAAGCAGAGGAATAAGAAGAAGCCTTGAAGAGTTGGTAAAAGCCATGTTGTGTTTAAACTTTGAACTATGAAAGTGTAGTGCCAAAAACTAGTTTTTTCAATGTAAGAAAGAAATGAAGAGGTAATGGTAGTTGTGAGAAGCTTTAAAGAGAATGAGCATATATATAGTGTGGGAAATGAACGTGTGACTTGCAGCAACTAGCAGAGGAAAAGTATGCGAAGGTCCCAAGTAGGAGCCAAGCTGGAGATAGTTGTATGGTAAGATAGCTGTCAAAAGGTCTAATGCGCACGACCAACTTTGTCCTATGTAATTAATAAAAGAAGGTAGTATTTGTGGAGGGTAAGGGTATAGGATGCGACTCCTGTGAAGGAGCACTCGGTTTTTTATTTGGTTTTTGCCTTTTGGGACTAAACGCAGTCACTGTCATCAGGTATGATCATTATCTTAATGGATAGGGTCCAGCTCACCGACGCCACACCTTGAATTCTTCACCCTACACGGGGCAAGTGGGGCAGCAATTATTTATTCATTTTTGACTGATCAACTAATACCCAAATATTGCATTATTTTGCTCGTTGCTGTGATGTCTCATAGAAGCTCTCTGGAAGCAGACATCGACACATTTTAGAAATTTGAATTTTGCTGTCATTAAAAGTCATGCATTTAATGTCAAAATACAACAGCCAATAACTAGGTTAATTTGGATTAAGTTACTTTTTAATTAAATGAAAAGTTCTTATATATATTTTTGGAAAGAAGGAAGAATTTAACTATAATTAAATTTCAACTCCAGATTAATTTTATAACTAACTTAAAGATCTAAAAATTGTGTAAATATTCAGGGATCAACTCACCTAAAAAAAATTAGTTTCGATGTAAAAAAAATACTTGTATACCAAAAAGTTTTATGATCGGGCTGAGTTTTACATTACTGATCCAATGTACATTAAATTTTATAATTTTAAACCTTATTATAAGAAAAAGGGATAGGATCCATTAACACCGGTATCAAACTTTGAAATTTGACACCAAATCCTAACCGTTGATTTCCGTCAATCAACGGTTATTATTTATTAGCAATTAATGATTAATTAATAAGTGTAATTCCCAATAAATTATAACCGTTGATTGACGGAAATCAACGGTCAAGATTTGGTGTCAAATTTCAAAGTTTGACACCGGTGTCAAAGGATACGTGGGAAAAATTAGATTTTATGATTAGGATCTCCTCTGGTTTTCAAAACAAAATGTATGGGCGATCCATGCTACTTATGAATTCATCCAAGTCCCTGTTCCCCCGTAGATTTTATGATTAGGATCTCCTCTGGTTTTCAAAACAAAATGTATGGGCGATCTATGCTACTTATGAATTCATCCAAGTCCCTGTTCCCACACATACATACTAACAAAACTCTTTGCTAGGTGCAGGCATAATGTTGTTTCTCTTTGCTGAACTGTTGTTTAACATTTCCATTTAATGTAAAGAACTTAACAATGAACATTTTTTTAGGGAAATGTGTATGTCATTTCAAAGGAGATAAAATTGTCTCATTTTAAAAGAGATAAAAATATAAATAAAGAATAAGAGAGAGTTGACAAAAAAATAAAGATGTGAGTCTCACCTCTTTATGAGAGTGAAAGGATATAAATTGTGTCATTCAAAGGGATAAACAATTCTTCCATTTTTTTTAACTCCTTATTAATTTGCAAGAAAGAAAAGGATCGGAGGATGAGTCATGGCGGAATCAGAATTTTGGTAATGAGACCAAATCTATAAACTCAAATTTCTAAATTCCTAACCTCTTTTGATCTAAATATTTTTGAAGTTTCAAGGGGCGCCACCTTACCCCCTAACTCCGGATTTTTCTAAGGATTTTATAAGAGTTATGTTATAGAAAAAATGATTGTGTTATGTTATAGAGATTCATTTTGTGTGTCGGAGTTTTTTTTTTTTTTTGCTGCGGGCCTCACAAAATATTGTGTGTGTAGGAAATTTTTTATAATCATGTTAAATGATAGATGATCAACCTTTTTTTCTAATATACACGCTGATATTTTGGGTGCATCTTTCCTAGAAAAGGAAAAACAAAATTCCATTTAAGTCCCTCTCTTTTTCTTAAATTTGATCGGAGTCCTGTTTTCTTTCCATTGTAAAATAAGGACTATAAAGTCCTAGAGCACATAAAATGTGCTCACTAGCTCCACTACTGATGATCACAATAAATACAAGTACAGTTGTAAAACCTATTTCTCAATTAGTTCCATAGAACAAATATACTAATGTAAGGAAAAGTTAATTTGATACACTTCATGGTATTTTAATTAACAACAAAATTATAAAAATTATTTCATCAAACAAATTATTTTTTATTTTGAATTTTAAAGTGATTTTCAGCTAAAAATTTTATATAATCACAAATATAAAATTTAAATGGCATTTGCTTTTTTTTCTTTTTATGGCAATCGAAATTGCAAAGTTGGTTCCAAATGGGGATGTGGATGTGGGGTCTCAAATTATTCATCGGAGGGAAAAATTTAATATGTTACAGGACCACTGAATCTTTTGGTGCTCTCTCTCACAATATTAATTTTCTCTTTCCTTTTTTATCCCTATTATTTTCCCACTTTTCCCATTTTACCTTCTTATTTACACTAAGGAACCACCTAAAAATGATGGTCCCGGTCCACTTTAAATATCCTCCGTTGGAGGAGCAAAGTTTTTGTGCTCCAGGTGCATAGCTGATTTAGCGTGACTGTGGTAAGAGAAAGGAAAAAAAATTGAGGAGAGAGGAGAGAAAAAAATAAAAACAATAATTTAAATTAGGTGTCAATATTTTAGTGGAAGGAGCATGGTGGGTCCTGGACCACATTAAAAATTTCCCCATTGGAGATAGCCTGGTGGGTGGTACACGCAAGTTGCAACTGCACTGTCCTCGAGCCGTTGCAGTTTTTTTTTTTTTTTCCTTTTTTAGTAAGAGTTTTCTTTTCCTTTTTATATTTAGTCTAGAAATCTATTTTCCTTCTTGTGGCACAATTTTTTTTCTATTTTTATTTATTTATTTACTTATTTACTTTACTGTTTTTTCTATTTTTTTCTTTTATCTATCTTTATGTTAATTTTATTTTTATTTTTTTTATTTGGGTTCATTGATTGACCCATTTATAATTTGGAATAAAAGTGTTAATGTTATTGATACCGATCAGAACCAACCAATTTTAAAATTAGGTTGATCATGTGATCTTTTTTTTGCACAAATGACCCTGGAACCGTCTTGAGTCAGAGCATCTTGTAGTTGGAACAGCTTTAACCCATAGGTCTTCAATGGATCAATATGGATGGTGTACCTGCAAGGCGGACCCAGGAAAATTTGTTTATGTCTACATATTTAGTGGTTTTTTTGTAAATAAAGTTTAAATAAACGTTTGAACCCGCTTATAATCTAGTTACTTCCATAAAGGCAATAGTTTGACCAATTATTTTCCCCTTAAATCT
The DNA here is from genome assembly GCA_032173675.1 of Gastrolobium villosum. Taxonomy (NCBI): domain Eukaryota; kingdom Viridiplantae; phylum Streptophyta; class Magnoliopsida; order Fabales; family Fabaceae; genus Gastrolobium; species Gastrolobium villosum. The sequence continues at coordinate 90,698 of JAVKPL010002596.1, read as the reverse complement.
TACCAATCCTGCAAAATAAATATGAGAATATACTCCAGTACATCCATACATCTTCATTCTAATTTATAGTGGTGAATAAAAAAGTCAACACTACCTGTACAGAAGGCAAGCAAAATCACAGCGAATGCCTCATCTCTAGATATTAACCTATTTGAGAATGTCAGACCTGTAATCAATCCTCTCTTTTTATAAAAATGAAGAAAGGAAACAGAGGATGAAGAGAGCATGGGAATGGATATGTGATAGGGGAGGAAGAATAAGTTTTTTCTCTAATCAATTTGCATTGCTACATTGTTTTAATTATCTCCGTACGTTGCTAACTAATATAAGAATAAATACCCTTTTTGATCCATTTTAGTCCATTATAAAAAAAATTAGTCATCTGGTCCTTATGAAATTCAAAGTGAACCCATTTTGGTCTTTTTGATGGACTAATATAGGTCTTTTTTAAATTTGTGAGGGACCACGATTTTAACTAAATTGATCCACTTTAAATTTTTTAGAGACCTCGAGGCTATTTTTTTTTGTAAGGGACTAAAATGGGGATCATATTTTTTAGTACATCCATACATCTTCATTCTAATTTATAGTGGTGAATAAAAAAGTCAACACTACCTGTACAGAAGGCAAGCAAAATCACAGTGAAGGTCTCGTCTCTAGATATTAACTTATTTGAGAATGTTAGATCTGCAATCAATCCTCTCTTTTTATAAAAATGAAAAAAGGAAACAGAGGATGAAGAGAGCATGGGAATGGATATGTGATAGGGGAGGAAGAATAAGTTTTTTCTCTAATCAATTTGCATTGCTACATTGTTTTAATTATCTCCGTACGTTGCTAACTAATATAAGAATAAATACCCTTTTTGATCCATTTTAGTCCATTATAAAAAAAATTAGTCATCTGGTCCTTATGAAATTCAAAGTGAACCCATTTTGGTCTTTTTGATGGACTAATATAGGTCTTTTTTAAATTTGTGAGGGACCACGATTTTAACTAAATTGATCCACTTTAAATTTTTTAGAGACCTCGAGGCTATTTTTTTTTGTAAGGGACTAAAATGGGGATCATATTTTTTGTTAGAAACTTCAAAGGGTATTTACTTCTAATATGTATATTGAACAAGAGACAAATAAAGACCTGCAACCAAGACGAAGAAAAAAATTGAAATCAAAAATTTTATATCCGCAAGTGGTTCCGCCACTGCCTGCAAGATACTCCAACGCTAAAGTCAGATTTGATTTAAACAGGTTTTTATTATGCAGAAGAAGATGTGTATCTTGTGTTAACACATTTATTTTTATAGTATGGAGATGTCGAGCTTGGTTGCAAGTTCGTGAGGCGATAAGTCTTTCCAGTTAGGTAGTGTAGGTGGCTGAAATAATCTTATTGTATAAGTGTCTTGAAGATAAAGTCAGCTTGAGAAGTTTGTAGAAGAGACATCTTGCTGTCATGTAACATTTAATGTTGAGAAGCTTACTGAAATGAGTATTAAACTACAAGAGCCTTTGTTGACTGTAATATTTATTTAAGGATGAAGACTTTCAAAATCAACCTTATATTATTATAATATAAATCCAGATTAGATAGAAATTTGAAACTTCTATTTGATAGTGATCCGACTTATTACGTAGAAGGAGTGTTTGTGAGTTAAATTGATTTGGTTTTAAAGAGAGAAGTCATTTAATCTCGTAATTTTTTATTTTCATTTACTGTCCAGTGAGTTTGTTTTTAAATTCGAGTAAGGGTGAAATTATATCATATAATTAGAAGCTTGCTTCGCATAACCTGATCTAAGAAATTAATTAAAAATATACGTCAAACTAGCTTAAGATTTATATCTTTAATTTTTTTAAAGTATATTTATAAATATCATTATTATATAGAGAGAGAGTGGGGTAGGTTATTTTAATCATCTTTTTCTTTTTTTTCTTCTTACATCCTCTTTCAACCATTTTTTTTATTGTTGGATTGGATAAGAGTCAAATCAATAAATTTTAGTTGACGTCATTTTATAACTATTAATTTAATTTTAATGCAATAAAAATGGTTATAAAAAGTGATAAGAAAATATATATATATATATATATATATATTAAGGGGAGGACATAACATATTACCACTCTTTTTTTATTCCTTTTATAACCAATGTTGTTATTATTTGATTAAAATCAAATCAACTGTAATGAAATGACATTCGGTGAAAGTTATTGGTTTGATTATTATTTTTTTGAAAATTTATTTTTGGAGATATTCTAATCAGTTCATCGTTTCGCGACTAGTTCAATTTGGAACGTTTTCCTAAATTAAGATTTTAAACCCCTCCAAAAATGATACTAGGATTACAAGTATTGATTTAATTTTGATCTAATAATAACAAAATTGATTGTAAAAGTTGATGAAAAGATGATAAAATATAAATTATCCCTATATTAATTTCTTTTTAAAACTTCATTTCATGACTCGAATAAAATTGCATGTTCATAATACAAAAAAGAGTCTGTCATCATTCCTGTTATGGCTAATCAGTTTAAGGATGTTCATAATACAACTATAGCTCTGCTTACATCAAGTTATCTTCATCCTATTACATATATTTAAATGGAGTGTTTTCATATCCTCCTTTAAGATAACATAACAAACTTTCTTACACACACAATATTTTGTAGGGCCCACACATTTTAAAACAAAAAAAGAGAAAAAAATATAGCACGCAAAACGAATTTCTATAACATTACACAATCACTTTTCCTACAACATAATAAACATAAAACCCTTAAATGGAATAGACTTAGGCCTCACAAAAAGTTAATTTAGAAAACAGATCATATGCTTCCTTTTATATACCGGGTTATAAACCTAAACGTCGGTTCATATCATATTATTTATTTTAAATAAAATAAATAAATTACTATATTAACAGTATTTAGTAATAAAGTAAAATTATTTTAGATTACCAAAAAAAATTAAAATTATTTTAATTATCTTTTAAATATTAAATGCCTAATATGCTTAAATAGGCTAACAAACTTATAGTTTAGACCTACGGCTAACAAATCAGGTCAAGCCTAAAATATTTTTCACATATTAGTCTTCGGCTGGAGGACACTTTGGGAAAAAATAAAATAAAATATTTTACACATGACCATCCTATTCAAGCCGAAGCCTAACCCGACCAGCTTATTTACACCTCTACTAATCCGTTTTTATTTTGAAATAAAGACACAAGTATGAAGTTTTATAATTTCAAAGAATTACTCATTAATAATTTTTTAAAAATCAATAATATGTGTTGCATATGTTTGAATTTTTTTTTAGTACAAAAAATGTTTTTTGTTGTTATAGACACCGAAGCACGGATGCGTGAATTGAAACAAATTTGTGTGACGGACACGCTCGGACACGCGTCCAACACGCAGTCAACATTTGGGGACACACGGTCAACTCTCCGACACGTTCTTCGGACACACGGTCAACGCTAGGACACGTTTTTTTTTTAATCTTAATTTTATTTTGTTAACTAAATATAAAAGAAATAATTTATAAATTAATTTTTTTCTTTTATGTAATTTGACATAAAAAATTAACAAGTACGAAAAATTATTTATATATATATTTATGTTATGAAATTTAAATATTTGATTGGTTATATGACTTATTATGAACTATTATATGTATTAAATATAAATTATATTATATATATTAAAAAATTTATTTAATATCAAAACGTATCCAACATGTCCAAATATGATATTTTTTAGAATTAACGTGTCGGCGTGTCGTGTCGTGTCTGTGTCCGTATCCGTGCATCATAGATTATGGATAGTATTTGATGGTATTATAATTGTATTCAAGTGATTTACAAGAATAAAATTTAATAAAGCTCGAGATGTAGTTATTAAACTTAAATTCAAATCTTTACATGTCAAAACCTTGTCAAACTTTTAAATTTGGAAAAGAACCTTGGAAAAGAGGGGTGTTTGGAAGAAATAATGTAATTTTATGGTAGGGGAAATGATGGGAAAGTAGGGTGCAGATTTTTTTTACTATGTTTGGTATGAGAAATAGTAAAATTATCTCGGAATAATTTTTCTCCCATCATTCCTGTGTTTAATTACATATGGTAAAAAAATAATTTTATCTCATTCATAGTATTACTTTTTCCCACCAACTAAAAAAGGCATTTTCACATTTTGAGACAAAAATATCCTTATATAATATATCAGTAGAGGTGTAAAAATAGAGAATTTTATTATTTCGATTCAGATTCCTATTAATATTTAATAATCAATCAATCATACATCAACATCAACATCACCTTTATCCCAAATTAATTGAGGTCGGTGGTAGATGAACCCACATGAAATATATAAAGAAAACCAATTCTTAAAATTTTACTGTAAAGAGTTAAAGAAAACCACAAACATTAATTGCGTATTTTTCTTGAAATACGATTGACAAATATGAATGAAAGAATAAAACAATTAACATGAAGCATTATACAAAAATCAAACCAATTTCTAATTTTTAAACTACACGTGATATTTTACATCGTATGCAAAGCATAGACCGCGAACAAATATAAGGAATAAAAGAATGATACATAGGAAAATGATATTGTAACACATTTTGAGGACGCAAGATGTAAACTCTTATGACTTATGGGCGGGTGCATTCGAGAGGGAGGCCTTGGGGAAATCTATTTTTGTCCGCACAGTAATTATAAATCATGTAATTCTTTTGCACCCACCGCAGCCTCTGCTGACCACTTGAATCCAGCTCCTGTGATTGCCAAGATGAAGATGAAGATGAAGGCGAGTTTGATTTGCATGAGGATTTTCCACCGTTCCATACACAAGCATTGTCGTCATTGAAGTTCCTGTAGGACGCTGTGAAAGGAGCTTTGGACCAATCTGTTTTGATGAGTCCACCCCTTGTGGCCCAATCATCTGCATTCCAAAGGCTGGAGTATATCCTCATTGGCTGGTTCTTTGGAAAAGGAACTCCAATTGATTCCATATTCTTGAACTCCCTGATGGGTGTACCATCCACTGAAAAGCTGAAACACATAACAATTAACTATTTAGTAACTAATGAACTACAAAAACACAGAAATATATATATGAGCTAGCTTCATAGTTAGATAGGAGATTTTATGGATGAGGGGGGTGCTTACACAATGCGTTGACTATTCCAGAGAATTGAATATGTGTGGAAATCTGCGGTTGGGTCAAACCAGAGATAGAATTGTTGCTCTCTGTTTCCCTTCCCTTGGCTGAACACATTTGTGTGTAGGATATAAGGGTCGCCACTGAGGTTTCCTAAGAATTCGAAGTCAATCTCATCCCAAGTTGATCCCTTTGAGGAGAGCTGACAAGGATGAAACATTCCTCCGTTAGTCATATATATAATCGAACATTAATCATGCAATCTCTATAAAAACAATAATCTTTCGAGAGAATAGTTCAATGCTAGCTTTATGAACTAATTTAAAAAATAAAAACTTACATAATAGGCAGTGACAGTGCCAGCAGAGTTTCCTGGAACAAGCTTGAGCTGCATATCAATTTTGCCAAATAAGTATTCATTATTGGACTGGAATCCAGAGCCGGAGGCTTTGTCAAGGGACAGAGTGAGAAGATTGTCGTTGTTGAGTATTTTTGCACGACCATCTCCCCATGTAATCTGAAAGTCTTGGTTGAAGTTACCAGCAACACAGACCACAATGTAAAGACTCGCAAGCAGAGGAATAGGAAGAATCCTTAAAGAGGTGGTAGAAGCCATGTTATGTTTAAACTTTGAACTATGAAAGTGTAGTGCCAACAAACTAGTTTTTTCAATGTAAGAAAGAAACGAAGAGGTAATGGTTGTTGTGAGAAGCTTTAAAGAGAATCAGCATATATATAGTTTGGGAAATGACCGTGTGACTTGCAGCAACTAGCAGAGGAAAAGTATGCGAAGGTCCCAAGTAAGAGCTGAGCTGGAGATAGTTGCATGGTAAGATAGCTGTCAAAAGGTCTAATGCGGTCGACCAACATTGTCCTATTTAATTAATAAAGGAAGAGGATGTGACTCCTGTGAAGGAGCACGCGGTTTTTTATTTGGTTTTTGGGATTCGTATGATCAAGATCTTAGTGGATAGGGTCCAGCTCACCGACGCCACCCTTGAATCCTTCACCCTACACCGGGCAAGTGGAGCAGCAATTATTTATTCACTTTTGACTGATCAAGTAATACCCAAATATTGAATTATTTTGCTAGGTGCCATGTGCTAAGTACATCTCGTAGAAGCTCTCTTGAAGCAGACTAGCGAGACATTTTAGAAACTTGAACTTTGCTATTATTAAAAGTCTTGGATTTTGGAGGTGATAATAATGGCAGGGTATGATGCCGGCCCCTTTCTGCCCGGTTTACCCGTCTTTTTTAATTATTGAACCCAGACTTATATTTATGTAAAAAAAAATTATTTAAAAGGTCTCAAGTTTCCATAACCAAACCCGGTCTTGAAGCTTTGGAGGTTGACCCGTATATAATAAATTTATTTATTTTTTATATTTTTATATTAATCATTTGAGACAGCCATTGTCATTTTTCATAATTACTAATAATATTTCATAATTACTAACAACGATTGGTAAAGAAATAAGAGTTATGAAAATGAAGATATAGAAAAAGAAAGATTAAAAATGAAAAAAAAAAAGATGAAGGTAATTCCGTTGCTGATGCTTTGGCAACCAAATGGAGACTATTAGACACCTGAGATCTACAGTTTTTTCTTGAAGTCCCTATGGATTGTAGAGAGCTGTTTTCTACGGATTTGATGGGCACTACTTGGCCCAAACTCTATTTTGTTTCTTGTTCCGTTGCTTTCCCCTTTGTTCAAAAAAATAAATAAGGAAAAGCAACTTAAAGTAAAGTAAATGTGCCGTTGTTGACTTTTTAATATTAATATTTTTTTTTTTATTATAAAAGAAACAACTATTATTTTCTTACAAAAAAATACATGAGTGCATGATTAATGAGTTAAATATTGCTGCAAATTGAAAGGTAAGGTTTTTATTTTTAATAAATAAACAAGTCATAGGCTTAAGACAAACATTTATTTTTTATAAATAAATCAGCCACAGACTAATATTATATTCGTAACAGGTAACAGGGTAAGGCCAGTCTGACACGTTTAAATACAGGCTTGGCCCGTTAAGATCAAAGCTCGGCTCGGCTCGCCCCGTTAACACCCCTAATCACAGCCATTCTATTCTTCAGTTGATGAAATAATATTTTTCTGAATTTGTGATTTGGAAAAATTCTGATAATCAGAATTACGTAAGTTAACACAATTTATTTTGATTCCAAGCACTATTTTTATTTTTACTAACAAATATGAATTTTCAAAAGCTTGTGAGAGAGAGGGAGTGTGTGTTGGCTTCTCCTTCTTCTCCTTCTTCGACCCTTTTACTTTGCAAAATCACACTTTTCGTTTTTATTTTATTTTTATTTTCCTTAATACTTCATCATTTCTTTCCCTCTCTAAAATCTCTACAATTTATTTCTCTCTCTATAACTCTATCTTATTCCATGTCGTGTTTGGATCGAAGAGCCTTTGAATTTCTTAAACTATTCAATGAATTAGGGATTTGAGTCCTGAGTTGCGAAATCGACGATCGTTGTTTGTGGTTTGTGAAGCTAGGTGAATTCGAGCTTGTTTTCTTTGAAATTATTTGGAATTATTTGAGGGAATAATAATCACAATCGGTGGTTCGAAGGAGGAGGAATACAAATTTTGAATTTGCAAGGAAAAAATAATTTTGTTTCTATTTTTTGGCGTCTTTCATGGGTGAAGGTGAATGTGTCTCTTCCAAGAATGTGTTGTCCTCATCATCAGAAAGTGTTGCAACGGCAACGGCGTTGGATATTCTGGTGAAGAAGTTGGCGATGCAGCTTGATTTCTCTGGCGTGCCGGAACTCTCAATTGCAATCGAACTCTCGATTGATTTCATCGGTGACTGTGATGTCGTTATCGCCGCAGACACCTCATCCTTCGGTTAATGGTCTTTTTGAGACAGAAAGTTAAGAGTGGCGAACGAAAAAAATGGAAATACAGAAAAGTGACTCTCTTTTTCTGCCCTCGAATGGAGAAACAAAAAAAATTTGTTTCTTGTTTTTATTTCCCAACACAAAAACTAAACTAGTTCATCTCGGGAACAAAAAAATAAATCGATTTTACCAAATATTGTTTCTATCAGTTTCTGTTCTTGCAAAAAAAAAAAACGATTCTCGGATGGTCGTCAAGCACACTTTTAATGTCAAAATACAACAGCCAATAATTAGGTTAATTTGGCTTAATCCAATTTTTAATTAAATGAAAAGTATTTATATATCAAAAAATTGTTTAACCAACAAAGTTGTTATGATGAGCCAATTTAGAAGCTGCGCAAATATAACATTTACCAAATATACAATAACACTAGTGTATTATCCGTGCATTGCATGGAGAAAATAATTTGTTTGTCTCGTAAAAGTTAACGCAAATTGTAAAAGTATATCGCTGCATTTTAGTTTATCTTGTAGTCATTCAAAAGTTACAAAGTTTGACTCGATTTCTTTCAGTATGTCTCATAAATGGACTTTCATTTATCATAATAAGATTTACGAAATAAGAATAAATAATTATTTTTATGCAAGGATTTGTGGTCTTAGTATTTAGAATTCTACAAATTAGTATTTACACAATTAAAATCAGATTAATCAATTATTAATCTTGGAGTTTAAGTTCGGGCTTGTAGTGAAGTAGCACCAAATCAAATAATCAATCGTTGATTGCCAGGAGCCTTATTAATAACAGCTGGTAGATCCTTAGTCTAGCTCGAGATAAGGGATGAGGAATTTTCAATTGATCACAACTAATGGAATACAAGGAATTGTGCTTATGTGTTTAAGAGCAAGTGAGATATATATTCCTTGGTTATCTAGTTTTAATTTACAATTTTCATATAATTAGTTTTACTCCGTGAAACGTGACACCTAGAATTTTATATTTATTGGTATGAATTTTACAAGTGTACTCTTATAATTTTTTCCATTAAATATCAATGCTTATTTGGTTTTAGCTTTAATTCATGGTAGTAATTTCTTTGCATTTTTTTGGGTTGTAACAACGAGTTGGGCTTGTCTTGTTCGACTTATCTGGTTGAGATATCCAGAACACCGTGAAACAAAATAGTTACATTTATGAGAGGAGAGCTGATGAAATATATAAATTAGTCCATGAATTTCAAGTTACCAAAGAAAAAATAATATAAAATTTTAACATGTAATTAACAGCACCGTTATAACAATACTTTCTAGTTTCTAAGCTCCACGTGATATTTTACATCGTATGCAAAGCATAAACCGCGAACAAATATAAGGAATAAAAGAATGATACATCATACATGGGAAAATGATATTGTAACACACTTTGAGGTTGCAAGATGTAAACTCTATGAGCGGGTGCATTCGAGAGGGAGACCTTGGGGAAATCTATTTTTGTCTGCACAGTAATTATAAATCATGTAGTTCTTTTGCACCCACCGCAGCCTCTGCTGACCAGTTGAATCCAGCTCCTGTGATTGCCAAGATGAAGATGTAGGCGAATTTGATTTGCATGAGGATTTTCCACCGTTCCATACACAAGCATTGTCGTCATTGAAGTTCCTGTAGGATGCTGTGAAAGGAGCTTTGGACCAATCTGTTTTGATGAGTCCACCCCTTGTGGCCCAATCATCTGCATTCCAAAGGCTGGAGTATATCCTCATTGGCTGGTTCTTTGGAAAAGGAACTCCAATTGATTCCATATTCTTGAACTCCCTGATGGGTGTACCATCCACTGAAAAGCTGAAACACATAACAATTAACTATTTAGTAACTAACGAACTACACAAACACACAGAAATATATTTATTGAGCCAGCTTCATAGTTAGATAGGAATTTTATGGATAAGTGGGTGCTTACACAATGCGTTGACTATTCCAGAGAATTGAATATGTGTGGAAATCTGCGGTTGGGTCAAACCACAGATAGAATTGTTGCTCTCTGTTTCCCTTGCCTTGGCTGAACACATTCGTGTGTAGGATATAAGGGTCACCACTGAGGTTTCCTAAGAATTCGAAGTCAATCTCATCCCAAGTTGATCCCTTTGAGGAGAGCTGACAAAGATGGAACATTTCTCCGTTAGTCATATATATGATCGAACATTAATCATGCAATCTCTATAAAAACAATAATCTTTTCAGAGAATAGTTCAATGCTAGCTTTATGAACTAATTTAAAAAATAAAAACTTACATAATAGGCAGTGACAGTGCCAGCAGAGTTTCCTGGAACAAGCTTGAGCTGCATATCAATTTTGCCAAATAAGTATTCATTATTGGACTGGAATCCAGAGCCGGAAGCTTTGTCAAGGGACAGAGTGAGAAGATTGTCGTTGTTGAGTATTTTTGCACGACCGTCTCCCCATGTAATCTGAAAGTCTTGGTTGAAGTTACCAGCAACACAGACCACAACGTAAAAACTCACAAGCAGAGGAATAAGAAGAATCCTTGAAGAGTTGGTAAAAGCCATGTTGTGTTTAAACTTTTAACTATGAAAGTGTAGTGCCAACAAACTAGTATGTAAGAAAGAAATGAAGAGGTAATGGTTGTTGTGAGAAGAGAATGAGCAAATATATATAGTGTGGGAAATGAACGTGTGACTTGCAGCAACTAGCAGAGGAAAAGTATACGAAGGTCCCAAGTAGGAGCTAAGCTGGAGATAGTTGTATGGTAAGATAGCTGTCAAAAGCTCTAATGCGCACGACCAACTTTGTCCTATGTAATTAATAAAAGAAGGTAGTATTTGTGGAGGGTAAGGGTGGAGGATGTGACTCCTGTGAAGGAGCACTCGGTTTTTTATTTGGTTTTTGGGACTAAACGCAGTCACTGTCATCAGGTATGATCATTATCTTAATGGATAGGGTCCAGCTCACCGACGCCACACCTTGAATTCTTCACCATACACGGGGCAAGTGGGGCAGCAATTATTTATTCACTTTTGACTGATCGAGTAATACCCAAATATTGAATTATTTTGCTAGGTGCTATGTGCTAAGTACATATCATAGAAGCTCTCTTGAAGCAGACTAGCGAGACATTTTAGAAACTTGAATTTTGCTATTATTAATCACACTTTTCATTTTTATTTTATTTTTATTTTCCTTAATACTTCATCATTTCTTTCCCTCTCTAAAATCTCTACAATTTAATTCTCTCTCTAGAACTCTATCTTATTCCGTGTCGCGTTTGGATCGAAGAACCTTTGAATTTCTTAAATTATTCAATGAATTAGGGATTTGAGTCCTGAGTTGCGAAATCGATGGTCGTTATTTGTGGTTTGTGAAGCTCGATGAATTCGAGCTTGTTTTCTTTGAAATTATTAGGAATTATTTGAGGGAATAAAAATCACAATCGGTGGTTCGAAGGAGGAGGAATACGAATTTTGAATTTGCAGTGAAAAAATAATTTTGTTTTTGTTTTTTGGCATCTTTCATGGGTGAAGGTGAATGTGTCTCTTCCAAGAATGTGTTGTCCTCGTCATCAGAAAGGGTTGCAATGGCGGCGGCGTTGGATATTCTGGTAAAGAAGCTGGCGAGGCAGCTTGATTTCTCTAGCGTGCCGGAACTCTCAATTGCAATCGAACTCTCAATTGATTTCACCATTGACTATGATGTCGTTATCGCCGCAGACACCTTATCCTTCAGTTAATGGTCTTTTTGAGAGAAAAAGATGAGTGGCGAATGGAAAAATAGAAAAGTGACTCTCTTTTTGTGCCCACGAATGGAGAAGCAAAAAAAATTTGTTTCTTGTTTTTATTTCCAACACAAAAATTAAACTGGTTCATATCGGGAACAAAAAAAAAATAATCGATTTTACTAAACACTGTTTCTATCAGTTTCTGTTCTTGCAAACAAAAATTTAAAAAAAAAAAATCGATTCTAGGATGGTTGTCAAGCACACTTTTAATGTCAAAATACAACAGCCAATAATTAGGTTAATTTGGCTTAATCCAGTTTTTAATTAAATGAAAATTACTTATATATCAAAAAAATTGTTTAACCAACAAAGTTGTTATGATGAGCCAATTTAGAAGCCGGGCAAATATAACATTACCAAATATACAATAACACTAGTGTATTATCCGTGCATTGCATGGAGAAAATAATTTGTTTGTCTCGTAAAAATTAACGCAAATAGTAAAAGTATATCGCTGCATTTTAGTTTATCTTGTAGTCATTCAAAAGTTACAAAGTTTGACTCGATTTCTTTCAGTATTTCTCAGAAATGGACTTTCATTTATCATAATCAGATTTACGAAATAAGAATAAATAATTATTCTTATGCAAGGATTTGTGGTCTTAGTATTTGGAATTCTATAAATTAGTATTTACACAATTAAAATCAGATTTAAAACTTTAATTATAAAAGTTAAAGGGTGGAATTTTAATTTAATAATAAAAACGTGTTGGTAGACTAACCGGTCGGGCCGAGCCCATTGTGCCACCTTTAACTGTCAGCATTTCATACCAACATGTAATATGTTTTTATATTTATCCACAGAAAAAGATTCTTATAGTTGCATCTAGATTACAATCTATCTATGTTTTATATAGTTGCCCCTGAATCGACTCTTTGAGGAGTGTGTATTTGTGACTTATATATATAGTAGATGAAGAGTTTGCAAATATTTGAGTTAGTACGTGTAATATTCTATCAAACACTTCATAGTTGAATGCGGTAATATCAAAAAATTATTCATTAGCTTAATTGCATGAATATAAATTATTCATAAAGTTAATATATATATATATAAGCATATATTTAATGCATCGTATTTAATCTCAATAAAATTTCAGTTCTTCCAATAATAATTTGGTGAAGAATGTGAAAGGCAATTACTCTCTGTGTTAGAAACAACTAATCATATATAGCATTAAAATAACGATATACTTTTTAATTGAGTAATTAATAAGAATAAATAATTATTTTTTCGCAAGGTTTGTGTCCTTAGTTTTGGAATTTTACAAAATTGTATTTACAAAAATTGGAATCAGATTTAGAAATTTAATTATAAAAGAATGGTGAAATTTTAATTTAATTATAAAAATGTGTTGGCCGGGTCAAGCCCAATTTATCACCTCTAACTGTCAGCATTTTATACAGCATATAATATCTTTTTTTATTTATCCACAATAAAAAGGTTCTTAAAGTTGCTTCTAGATTACTATATTTTCTATAGTTGCTTTTAAATCGACTCTCTGATATGTGTGTATTTGTGAGATATATTAGATAAAAAGTTGGCAAATATTTGAGTTAGTACGTTTAATATTCTAATAAACACTTCATAGTTGAAGTCGAATGTAGTAATATCAAAAGAACATCCATTAGCTTAATTGCATAAGTATAAATAGTTATCCACAAAATTAACATATATATAAGCATATATTTAATCTCAATAATACTTCAATTCTATCGATAATAATTTAGTGAAGAATATGAAAAATTAACTACTCACTAGGTTGGAAACAACTAATCTCAAATAGCGTTAAAATAATAATATATTTATTTACAAATGTACATTTAACGCCAAGAATATGCCACAACACACATAAAATATATTTAACTTGCCCAAACCCAGTCAATGTGGTTTCATGGGAACATAGTTGATAGAGAAAAGAATATGACGAGAGTTCAAAGAATAAATGCTATTTCATTGGCAATGCTTGATGTTTCTTGGATTCAGGATTCTAATTTGAAATCACATTTAAAATAAATAATTTTTTTTCATATGTTGAAGGGCGGCTACATGTCACGCAAAACTTGGCAATGACTATTCTTTATTTGTTAGTACAAATCTTTTGAAAGCTGTATTGTTTCTTAGTCGCACCTGTCACATGTGTGTGACACGTCTTACAGGCAGCTTCAACAACTTGATTATCTCATATATTCTGACGTTGTGGCCAAAGTAAAGGCAAAGGTCAAGTGGAGTCAAACCATCCTAACACAAACAACAACAAAATTACATATTCTAAGCATTATGTGTGACATCAAGGTTCTTTCACATTGATATAATTAACGCAAGAAATTGGTAGACAGTTACTTTGTTTTTTAATGTCTTATCAACACCTTTAATCAACAGAAGTCTCACTGCATATGTTCTTTGAGTTACAACAGCGAGATGTAAAAGTGTCCAGCCATCCTGAGACAAAAAAATTAATTATGTTACCAAACAACTCATAACACAAAAGAATAAGAGGTGGATAAGTTAAATATGAGAACAATTAATCATATCAGTGTCTTGAAGGCTAATTTGGTATTTCTTCACAATAGAAATTGTAGAAAAATGAAGTGTTAACTGAAGAATGGCCTCTATCTTAAAAAAACAAAACAATGTGCTTGTTTTATATCAAAAAATTATCTTCCAAATTAAGAAATCAAAATGAACAAATATGAGTTCATAGAGAAATTTGAGTAGATAAGCTAAATATGAAAACAATTTATTATATAAGTGTCTTGAACGTTAATATGATATTTCGTCACAGAAGAAATTGAAGAAAAATGGAGCGTTAACTGAATAATGACCTCTAACTTCAAAAAAATGTGCTTGTCTTCTATCTAAAAATTATCTTCCAAATTAAGAAAAAAAATTGAGAAGATTTCCTTTGTCTAGCAAGGTGTCTCCGACTTCTGCATAAAAACTAATTAAAAAAATTGCTCATGTATTAGTATACTATATTAATAATATAGAATAATATAAACAATTCACCCAATAAAGTATAGAACAATGAACATGGAAGATCAACAAACATGAAGTAAAAAACTATAAACGCACAAATAATGGACAAGATTATGCAGAAGAACAACTTGAGAAGATGAAGAAGATAAACAAATAGAAACAGAAGAAATATACGTACAAAAATTGATTACTAATGGAAAATATGTAATAACACATACTATATATACACAAACTAAGGAGGTTTTTTGAATTTATTTCTTGTATTAAAATAATCTTTGTTCTTTTGTAGACCAAAAGGTTAATTATTCCCGATAGACATAATAATAAATATTATTAATAGAGTTAACAATTTTTGATTTAGAAAGTAGTGGTATTATTAATAGGCTTAAATTACCATGTAGAAAGTAGTGGGATATTAACTATAATACCCGGACACACTTTTTAAAAAAAATGCGTGTCGGACACCGACACGCGGTCAACATTTTGGGACACGTGGTCAACTCTTCGATAACTTTTGACACGTTTTTCCAACACGCAATCAACTTTTTCCGACACGCGGTCAACGCTCTGACACGCATCCGACACATTTTTTTTAAGTCTTAACTTTATTTTATTAACTAAAAAAAAATTATGAATCAATTTTTTCTGTTATGAAATTTGACATGAAAAGCTAACAAGGTACGAAAAATTATTTTGATTTATATTTAGTTTATGAAATTTGAATATTTGATTTGTTATATGACTTATTATGGATTGTTATATATATTAAATATAATTATATTATATATATTAAAAATATTATTTAATATCAAAACGTGTCCCTACGTATCGAAATATGTTATTTTTTAGAATTAACGTATTTGCATATCCTGTCATGTTCCGTGTCAGTGTCGATGCAGCATAGGATATTAATAGAGTTGTTTGTCGCAAAAAAATCTAAACTCTTTTCCCACCTGTGAAGTTTAAAATTCAAATTTAAAAAAGGAAAAAATTACTCTTATGTTACATGTGATAACTTTCTCTCCTACACATTCTTCGATAACTGGTGCTATCTTTTTTTTTTCTTTTTCTTTTTTTTCGGATGATGAAGTTCGCAAATTTAAAGTAGTTTAAATAAAGTAGTTTAAGTGTAAACACGAAATAAATATTAAAAGAGAGAGCGAGACTTCTCAAAATTTGGACGAAGATTCTAATATGAGATGATCCCTATCCTCCAAGCATGTACTGTAGAAATACTACTTTTTTTTTTTTTGCATTGGTTACTGGGAGGGCCAGTAAACACCGACTTAAAAAAAAATACAAAACTAAGTAACCAAATTGATAGGTGCGTGCAGCGTGCATATTTTTTGCTTATGAATTCATCCAAGGCCCTGTTCCCACACATACATACTAACAAAGCTCTTTGCTAGGTGCATGCATAAGGTTGTTTCTCTTTGCTGAACTGGACTTTAACATTTCCATTTTCTGTAATAACTTAACATGAATATTGTTTCAACTCCTTATTAATTTGCAAGAAAAGGATAGGAGGTTGAGTCATGGCGGAACCAGAATTTTGGTAATGAGACCAAATCTATAAACTCAAATATCTAAATTCCTAATCTTTTTTGATCTAATATTTTTGAAGTTTCAAGGGCCTCCACCTTAGCCCCTAACTCCACTACTGATGATCACAATAAATACAAGTACAGTTGTAAAACTTATTTTTCAATTAGTTCCACAGCACAAATATAGTAACCTAAGGAAAAGTTAATTTGATACTCTTTATGGTAATTTTAATTAGAAACATAACTATAAATTTTATCTTGAGGTGTGGAAGGTGCAGTCAGCTTTGAGTTGTGTACAATTTTAGGTGTCGAAGAGTTGTAACAAACATTAAAATATTAGTAATTGGCTGTCAAGTACTCATGCTTGCTTCTTTTTGTGTAAGTAATGGTTTGGTTGCATCCTAGGACGCGTATTTGCTTTTCCAATGGCAATCGAAATTGCAAAGTTAGTTCCAAACGGGGCATGTGGGGTCTCAAATAATTCGTTGGAGATAGCCTGGGCAGGGAAAAATTCATGGCGGTCCCAGACATTTGAGTAATTTTTTTTTTCACTTTCTAACTCTTCTTACTCTCTCATTTTTCGGTCCCATTGAGGCTCCTGGAGCGCAAAAGCTAAGCTACTTGTGGGTAGGCATCCCCAAGCCAGTACAGCAACACCGCCACTTAGAGTCTATTTGTATCCTTTTATTTTTAAACAAGAAGTTACTTTTAAGTTAAAATTAAAAAAAAAAAACTTATTGGCTAAACCAGAGAAGATCTCCCAATTTAGACCTATAGCCCTTTACTCTGTGCTGTATAAAGGTATCAGTAAACTTATTGTGGAAAAGCTGAAACCTATCTTGGGTAAACTGATCTCTCCTCAACAAGTTAGTTTTGTTCCTAACAGGCAGATTCAGGATAACATTGTTATTGCTCAGGATATGGTCCATTCTATGAATAGAATGAAAGGAAAACGGGGCTTCTTTACGATAAAAATTGATCTTGAAAAAGCCTATGACCGTATGTCCTGGAGTTTTATTCATAAGGTGTTATCTGAGATCAAGTTGCCGGATTTTCTTGTGAATATTATCATGCAATGTATCTTTACTTCTAGTCTGGGAATTCTATGGAATGGTGCGAAATCTGGTAGTATTTCCCCTAGTAGAGGACTTCGACAGGGAGACCCCATATCCCCTTATATTTTTGTGCTTTGTATGAAAAAACTTTCTCACCTAATTGCTGATCTTACTACAACGAGATGTAAAAGTGTCCAGCCATCCTGAGACAAAAAAATTAATTATGTTACCAAACAACTCATAACCCAAAAGAATAAGAGGTAGATAAGCTAAATATTAGAACAATTAATCATATCAGTGTCTTGAAGGCTAATTTGGTATTTCTTCCCAATAGAAATTGTAGAAAAATGAAGTGTTAAGTGAGGAATGGCCTGTATCTTAAAAAAACAAAACAATGTGCTTGTTTTATATCAAAAAATTATCTTCCAAATTAAGAAATCAAAATGAACAAATATGAGTTCATAGAGAAATTTGAGTAGATAAGCTAAATATGAAAACAATTTATTATATAAGTGTCTTGAATGTTAATATGATATTTCTTCACAGAAGAAATTGAAGAAAAATGGAGCGTTAACTAAATAATGACCTCTAACTTCAAAAAAATGTGCTTGTCTTCTATCCAAAAATTATCTTCCAAATTAAGAAACAAAAAATTGAGAAGATTTCCTTTGTCTAGCAAGGTGTCTCCGACTTCTGCATAAAAACTAATTAAAAAAAGTGCTCATGTGTTAGTATACTATATTAATAATATAGAATATAGAAATAATATACACAATTCACCCAATAAAGTATAGAACAATGAACATGGAAGATCAACAAACATGAAGTAAAAAACTATAAACGCACAAATAATGGACAAGATTATGCAGAAGAACAACTTGAGAAGATGAAGAAGATAAACAAATAGAAACAGAAGAAATATGCGTACAAAAACTAATTACTAATGGAAAATATGTAATAACACATATTATATACACAAACTAAGGAGGTTTTTTGAACTTATTTCTTGTATTAAAATAATCTTTGTTCTGTTTATCAAAATAATAATAATAATAATCTTTGTTCTTTTGTAGACCAAAAGATTAATTATTCCCAATAGACAAAATAATAAATATTATTAATAGACTTAACAATTTTTTATTTAGAAAGTAGTGGTATTATTAATAGGTTTCAATTACCATGTAGAAAGTAGTGGGATATTAACTATAATACCCGGACACACTTTTTAAAAAAAATGCGTGTCGGACAACGACACGCATCCGACACGCTGTCAACATTTTGGGATACGTGGTCAACTCTTCGACATCTTCCGACACGTTTTTCCAACTCACAATCAACTTTTTCCGACACGCGGTCAACGCTTAGGCACGCATCCGACACGTTTTTTTTTAAGTCTTAATTTTATTTTATTAACTAAAAATAAAAAATAATTTATAAATCAATTTTTTTCTGTTATGAAATCTGACATGAAAAGCTAACAAGGTACGAAAAATTATTTAGATTTATATTTAGGTTATGAAATTTGAATATTTGATTGGTTATATGACTTATTTTGACTGTTATATGTATTAAATATAAATTGTATTATAATATTAAAAATATTATTTAATATCAAAACGTGTCCCTACGTATCGAAATATGTCATTTTTTAGAATTAACGTGTTGACGTATCGTGTCATGTTCCGTGTCAGTGTCGATGCATCATAGGATATTATTACAGTTGTTTGTCGCAAAAAAATCTAAACTCTTTTCCCACCTGTGAAGTTTAAAATTCAAATTTAAAAAAAGAAAAAACTATTCTTATGCCACATGTGATAACTTTCTCTCCTACACACTCTTCGATAATCGTGCCACATTTTTTTTTTCAGATAGCGAAGCTCACAAATTTATCTATATGACATGAGATAATTTATCTCCTTAAACATGAGATTAATAAAATTCTTGACTAAAAGTGAAAAAACTTTAAAGTGTAAACACGAAATAAATATTAAAAGAGAGAGCGAGACTTCTCAAAATTTGGACGAAGATTCTAATATGAGATGATCCCTATCCTCCAAGCATGTACTGTAGAAATACTACTTTTTTTTTTTTTGCATTGGTTACTGGGAGGGCCAGTAAACACCGACTTAAAAAAAAATACAAAACTAAGCAACCAAATTGATAGGTGCGTGCAGCGTGCATATTTTTTGCTTATGAATTCATCCAAGGCCCTGTTCCCACACATACATACTAACAAAGCTCTTTGCTAGGTGCATGCATAAGGTTGTTTCTCTTTGCTGAACTGGACTTTAACATTTCCATTTTCTGTAATAACTTAACATGAATATTGTTTCAACTCCTTATTAATTTGCAAGAAAAGGATAGGAGGTTGAGTCATGGCGGAACCAGAATTTTGGTCATGAGACCAAATCTATAAACTCAAATTTCTAAATTCCTAATCTCTTTTGATCTAATATTTTTGAAGTTTCAAGGGCCTCACCTTAGCACCTAACTCCACTACTGATGATCACAATAAATACAAGTACAGCTGTAAAACTTATTTTTCAATTAGTTCCACAGCACAAATATAGTAACCTAAGGAAAAGTTAATTTGATACTCTTTATGGTAATTTTAATTAGAAACATAACTATAAATTTTATCTTGAGGTGTGGAAGGTGCAGTCAGCTTTGAGTTGTGTACAATTTTAGGTGTCGAAGAGTTGTAACAAACATTAAAATATTAGTAATGGGCTGTCAAGTACTCATGCTTGCTTCTTTTTGTGTAAGTAATGGTTTGGTTGCATCCTAGGACGCGTATTTGCTTTTCCTATGGCAATCGAAATTGCAAAGTTGGTTCCAAACGGGGCATGTGGGGTCTCAAATAATTCATTGGAGATAGCCTGGGCAGGGAAAATTTCATGGCGGTCCCAAACTTTGATGGTCCTCCGATTGAGAAAGAGATATTTGAGTGAATTTTTTTTCCCACTTTCTAACTCTTCTTACTCTCTCATTTGTCGGTCCCATTGAGGCTCCTGGAGCGCAAAAGCTAAGCTACTTGTGGGTAGGCATCCCCAAGCCAGTACAGCAACACCGCCACTTAGAGTCTATTTGTATTCTTTTATTTTTAAAGTAGAAGATACTTTTAAGTTAAAACTAAAAAAAAAAACTTCCTAATCCACCGATGGGATGTAATTTTGTGGTCCGTAATGATTAGAGGAGATAGCCTACTCCAAGTTTGTCGTGTTTGTTTTTTGTTTTGTCTTTTATTTTTTGATGTATCTCAAAAAAAAAAATTTAAAGAAAGAAACTAAAATTATTTGATAATTATATAAAAATTTTAGCTTAAAAACACATGTTTCAAGAAAATTATCTCTATATATATATAACTCTTCGTTAAAAAAAAACACAATTCAAGAAAATCATATAAGAGCTTAAAAAAAGCTCCTAGGAGCAGCTATTAGTTTTCTGTTTTTTTTTTTTTTCATTATAAAAAAAGACATTTTCATTATAAGAGCTTTTCTCAAAGTCTATTTGGCCTAACTTATGCTTATAGTAGCTTCTAACTAAAAAGAAAAAGATGATCCAAACAGGCACTTGGCCATTGCAGTTTTCTTTTCCTTTTTATTTTTATGTAGTACTAATTAGTCTAAAAATCTCTTTTCCTTCTTGTCGCACAAGTTATTCTCTATTTTATTTTTTTATGGTTTATTTTTACTGATTTTTTCTTTTATCTATCTTCATATTAATTTTGTTTGTGTTCGTTTTTTATTTTTTATTTGGGTTCAACGATTGATCCCATTCATAATTTGGAATAAAAGTGTTAATGTTGTTGATACAAATTTGAAATTTCTAACATCTATTTGATACTAATCCAACTTATTACGTAGAAGTAGGGTTGGTAAAAACGAGCCAACCCGTCGGGTTGGCTCGTAATCCATGAAGAATGAGCTGAGTTGGGTTAGCAAAAACGAGCTGTCAACTTGGCTCGTTTCAATCTGTGAACAAACGAGCCCGCTCACGGGTCAAACGAGTCAGCTTGCGGGTTGAGATTTTTATTATTATTATAAAAAGTACAAAATATAATATACAAAAATGGACAAAACTCACATAAGTTGTCATTATTTTTCTTCCTTCTCTAATCCTAAGTCGCTAATCTTCTCACATCCCTGCCATTTTTATATTGTTAGGTCGTGTTGGCTCTGTTTGGTTCAAATATCTTAGCCACTTGGTAGTAAGTGGTTCTGATTGTTTCTTGATGTTGTTGCAAAATTATTGTGAAGAAAATTTGAAATTAAAATATTTTGCTTTTATTTCTTATTTTGTAACCCTTTGTTTAAGCTAATGGAAGCGACATAGCTGGTGCATTAATATTATAAGGTCATTTAAATTGGCTGAAAATGAGCCAACCCGCGAGCCAATTCTCGAGCCAACCCGCGAGCTATTTTTTCAAGCCAACCCACGAGCCAAATTTTTTAGCCAACCCACGAGTCAATCCTAACTCGACTCGGGTCGGGTTGGGTTGGGTTTTCTGGCTCATTTTTTTTCGAGTCAACCCTAACCCGACTCTTTTTTTCGGGTTGAATGCAGGTTGGTCGTGTCGGGCCGGGGTTGGCCCGTTTTGCCAACCCAACGTAGAAGGAGTGTTTGTGAGTTAAATTTATTTGGTTTTTTTTTTGGTGAAAAATTTATTTGGTTTTAAAGAGAGAAGTCATTTGATCTCATGACGTTTTGTTTTCATGTTATTTAGAGGTGTTCATCAACCGATTCAAACCGCGATAATCGAACCGAAAAATCGATAACCGAATAAACCGAAAACCGATTAAAAACCGCAAATTTTAATTGGATTGGATCGGTTTTTGGATGAGTTGATGAAAACGATCCAATCCAAACCGATCAAATATATTAATTCCCCTCTACCTATTTGGGTCTTTCCCTAATCATAACCTAAAAATTTCTAAACTCAAAACTCATTAACCCATCATCTAAACCCAAGAAAAAATAGTCACGTCTCATTAACAAAATTTTATCTTTGTAGAACTTCATATCTCAATGCCAAAAAAAAACTATATTATAGTTTACTAATGCTTTTGTATTTCAAATTTTTTTTTTTTACAAATCCAATATATACAAAAGATGTTGTTTGCACAATAAGCATGAAATAAATTTTAGGATTTTCAAAAACGAAAACCGATCTAGTCCAAACTGAAAAAAATTGGATTGGATCGGATCGGATTTGAAAAAAAAATAAAAACCAAATGGATGATTATATAATCAAACCGAAGGGATGAATCAGATGATTTTTGCTTCCAAAACCCATCCAATCCAATCCAGACTGCGAACACCCCTAATCTTACTGTCCAGATTGTTTGTTTTTAAATTCAAGTTGTGGTGAAAATACATCATCTAATTAGAAGCTTGCTTCGCATAATTAACCTGATAAAATAAATTAATTAAAAATATACATCTAACTAAAGTTGGGTGCTTTATTTAGGCTATAATATTTTATGAAATTATTTTATTCGAGTTATTGTAAAATATTGGTATGAATTAATACTCACATTGAAATGATCAAGGAGTGATTTGATTGAGGTTATTTTTCTATCATAAGATATCAAAACTTCAGATACTATAGTTATGTAATTGCTCTTAATCATGAGTTTATTATAAATAAGTAATTGAATATTTCTCATTCTTTGATTTACCAATGGGTGAGGTTCTATCTTTTGACGATCAATAACTCAATATTTTGGGAGTGAGATTATTTGATTCTCTATATTTATGAGATAAATAACATAGAATTTGGAGGATATGTTCGCTTGATATGTTTCAGTACTTAAATACTGAAAACACTGACGAGTGCAAGTAATCTATTAGAAAAACTATCATAGTCAAGGGAATAAATAATTGATTGAGTAACAGAAAACTAGTTAATCAATTGTAGACATTCTACAAAGGGGCGATGTATATTCACGTTATATGTGTTATTAATCTTGGAGTTTAAGTATGGGCTTTTAGTGGAGTAGCACCAAATCAGATAATCATTTGTTGATTACCAGGAGCCTTGATTAATAACAGCTGGTAGATCCCTAGGATAGCTAGAGATAAGAGATAGGGAAATTTCAATTGAAGACGACTAATGGGATACATGGACTTGGCCTTTGAACTCGAATTTGTACTTAGGAGCTAAGTGGGATACATATTTGTTGATTATCTAGTTTTGATATATATACAAGTTTCATGTAATTAATTTTACTTCATAGAATTTGACACCTGACATTCTATATTTATTGATATGAATTTTACATATGTATTCTGATAATTTTTTTCATTAAATATAAATGCTTTATTTGGTTTTGGCTTTAATCCATGGTAGTAATTTATTTATATTTTTTTGGGTTAACGGGTTGGGCTTGTCTTGTTGGACTTATCTGGTTGAGATATCACCGTAAAACAAAATAGTTACCTCTATGAGATGAGAGCAGATGAAATATATAAATTAGTTAATGAATTTCAAGCTACCAATATGAAAAAATAATATAAAATTTTAACATGTAATTAACAGCATCGTTATAACAATACTTTATAGTTTCTAAGCTCTACGTGATATTTTACATCGTATGCAAAGCATAAGCCGCGAACAAATATAAGGAATAAAAGAATGATTACATAGGAAAATGATATTGTAACACTTTGAGGATGCAAGATATAAACTCTTATGAGCGGGTGCATTCGAGAGGGAGGCCTTGGGGAAATCTATTTTTGTCAGCACAGTAATTATAAATCATGTAATTCTTTTGCACCCACCGCAGCCTCTGCTGACCAGTTGAATCCAGCTCCTGTGATTGCCAAGATGAAGCTGAAGGGGAATTTGATTTGCATGAGGATTTTCCACCGTTCCAAACACAAGCATTGTCGTCATTGAAGTTCCTGTAGGATGCTGTGAAAGGAGCTTTGGACCAATCTGTTTTGATGAGTCCACCCCTTGTGGCCCAATCATCTGCATTCCAAAGGCTGGAGTATATCCTCATTGGCTGGTTCTTTGGAAATGGAACTCCAATTGATTCCATATTCTTGAACTCCCTGATGGGTGTACCATCCACTGAAAAGCTGAAACACATAACAACAAACAATTTAGTAACTAATGAACTACACAGACACACATAAATATACATATATGAGCCAACTTCATAGTTAGATAGGAGATTGAATGGATGCGGTGGTGCTTACACAATGCGTTGACTATTCCAGAGAATTGAATATGTGTGGAAATCTGCGGTTGGGTCAAACCAGAGATAGAATTGTTGCTCTCTGTTTCCCTTCCCTTGGCTGAACACATTTGTGTGTAGGATATAAGGGTCACCACTGAGGTTTCCTAAGAATTCGAAGTCAATCTCATCCCAAGTTGATCCCTTTGAGGAGAGCTGACAAGGATGCAACATTTATCCGTTAGTCATATATATGATCGAACACAATATCATGCAATCTCTATAAAAACAATAAACTTTCGAGAGAATATTCAATGCTTTGTGAACTAATTTAACTTACATAATAGGCAGTGACAGTGCCAGCAGAGTTTCCTGGAACAAGCTTGAGCTGCATATCAATTTTGCCAAATAAGTATTCATTATTGGACTGGAATCCAGAGCCGGAGGCTTTGTCAAGGGACAGAGTGAGAAGATTGTCGTTGTTGAGTATTTTTGCACGACCATCTCCCCATGTAATCTGAAA
Source organism: Gastrolobium villosum (assembly GCA_032173675.1). Lineage (NCBI taxonomy): Eukaryota > Viridiplantae > Streptophyta > Magnoliopsida > Fabales > Fabaceae > Gastrolobium > Gastrolobium villosum. The sequence continues at coordinate 65,587 of JAVKPL010002596.1, read as the reverse complement.
GTCTTGGTTGAAGTTACCAGCAACACAGACCACAACGTAAAGACTCGCAAGCAGAGGAATAGGAAGAATCCTTAAAGAGGTGGTAGAAGCCATGTTATGTTTAAACTTTGAACTATGAAAGTGTAGTGCCAACAAACTAGTTTTTTCAATGTAAGAAAGAAAGCAAGAGGTAATGGTTGTTGTGAGAAGCTTTAAAGAGAATGAGCATATATATAGTGTGGGAAATGAACGTGTGACTTGCAGCAACTAGCAGAGGAAAAGTATACGAAGGTTCCAATTAGGAGCTAAGCTGGAGATAGTTGTATGGTAAGACAGCTGTCCAAGGCTCTAATGCGCACGACCAAGTACCAACTTTGTCATATGTAATTAATAAAGGAAGGCAATATTGGTGGAGGGTAGAAGATGTGACACCTGTGAACGAGCACGCGGTTTTTTATAAAAAAAACTTAACGCAGTCACTATCATCAGGTAAAGGACAGCGGTATTCGTTTGATCATGAAGATAGTGGATAGGGTCCAGCTCACCGACGCAACTTGAACTTGGTTTTTTTAGCATTGTGCCCCTTCTTGAATAAAAAATTACCCCATATGAAAACTATAGATTTATCTTCCTTTGAAAAATGATACATGTATACAACAACACGGTCCCTAACTCCCTAAACACATCTTCCGTGCATTTACTGTTGGTGCATCTTCCTTTGATTTTTGTTTTTTGTTTTTCTTACCCTTTCGGTACAATTTATATATTCTCTTTCCGTTTTTTATTCGGTAGTCGCAATGTATAAACAGTGCTAAGGAAAATATTTAATATTTAATATGCAAAAGGAATGTTGAGTCTTTCATTAGAACCATGACACTTAGATTAATTTTTTTTTTCTCTCTCCTCTATATAGATTGCACAAAAACTATTGCCAATTTCTCATTGGTTCGCCCCAATGAATCTATTGTTCACCGGGTGCACTAAAATCTCACTCCCAGTCATGTAGTGTACAAATTGTTTTTATTTATTTATTACAGAATCACTTTCTTTTTTGTTTACTACTGGGATCACAACTAAACACCGACCTTCTTTTCCTTTAATTATAATAATTAGCCTACGCATCCATTTCTTGAATTAGTTAAATTAAATATATATGTTTAAGAATATTTATTTAACAATATTTTGAATATATTTGAATTAATGTATTTATTTTACTTGAAAAAATTTACAGTCAAAATATTTAAAACATAATATTTGATTAAAAATATTAAATGTATTCCATATAAAGTATAATAAAAAAAAGAAACTAAAATACATTTATTATATAATAAAATTAAATTTATGAAATTATATATCATGTTCTATTATACAAATTTTATGTTATATATAAATTATTTTAACATTGATATTTTCAATATTTTTCTTTTTTTTTACTGATTTTTGGTTTGAGACGAATGTTGGTAAGCTCATAGCATCTTACAAAATATTTTTTTTTCTTTTTATTATATTTGTTGGTTACGTGTTAAGGATACAAGTGAAATTTAATTACGAAAGAGTTCTATATACTAATAAAGTTTTACAATCAACTCATTAAACATGATCGTACCAAAAACAGAATTACATATGGTATCGTATTAAATTTTAAAAAAGTATACAATATATTCAAATTAAATTTTAATCTTTATGTTTATAACAAAAATTAATCCTTAACGAAATCATTACAAAAATTAAAATATTAGTTACCGTTCTCTAATAAACGTAAGGAAATTTTTTCTTATTTTAAACATGAAAAAATATTTATCATTTTTAATGAAACTATATCGTTTTGGTTTATTTTTATATTTTTTATAAAATCAGGAAGAAAAGAAAGTGAAGGAGAAAAAATGCAAAAAAATAGCAAAACGATATAATCTCATTAAAAATTACTTAAAATTTTATCATTTAAAATGATAAATACTTTCCTGAATACAATTTCACTGTTTTCTTATAAGTTTTGTTAAATAAGTACAGTTCTAACATGATTTTTTTTTAACTCCTTATTAATTACAAGAAAGGGAAGGATCGGATGATGAGTCATGGCGGAACCATAATTTTGGTAATGGGACCAAATCTACAAACAAAAATTTCTAAATTCCTTACCCCTCTTGAGCCAAATATTTTTGAAAGTTTCAAGGGGCCCACTTTAGCGAGGATGACAAAGATATAATACAATGTAAGTACAGTTGTTAAACCTATTTTTCAATTAGTAAAATTACACAAATCTATTTACCCAAAAAAAAAACATTACAAGAATCTAGTAAACTTAAGGAAATATTGTCTTATTTTTAAATTTTACTGTTCTCTAATAAAAGTTTTATGTAATTTTAAAAAAGTCTCATATATCTTAAAGTGAAGTAGTATTTTCTTAATTCATATTTACATGTGCATTTTTATTCCTGTTAATTTGATGCTCTTTTGGTTAATTCACATTTACCGTGTAGAAGTGCTGCATTAATAGATAACAAAAGAAGGTGTCAGCAAAGAAAATATCACTGCACCATTAAAAAATCTTAATTAAAATTAAAAAGCAAGTAACAAAAAAGGGCTTAATTTAAGCTGAATTATATTATTGCAATACAATTGACAAATATGAAAGAATAAAAGAATGAGCATAAAGCACTTTACAAGTGAAACCAATTCAATTGAACTAAGAAGAAATTACTCTGCAAGCCATATATTCTTGCTTTAGTTTGAGTCTCCAATAGGGATTAGGAAGTTTTGCACTCTGTGGGAAGGCCTTGAGGAAATCTTTTGGTGTCGCTGCAATAATTGTAAATCATGTAATTCTTCTGCACCCAAAGCAATCTGTCTTGGCTTGTTGAATCCAATTGTTGGGAGAGCCACGCATTATTGGATGAGGTGGCAGAGTTGGAAGTGCAAGATGATGAGGGAGACGCAGACGCAGAGGAATGGACGCATGCATTGGCATTGAAATTCCTATAAGAAGCGGTGAAAGGAGCTTTGGTCCAATCTGTCTTAACAAGACCACCTCTCGTTGCCCAGTCATCAGCATTCCAAAGGCTTGAGTATATCCTCATTGGCTGCTTCGTTGGGAATGGAACTCCCTTTGATTCCATGTTCTTGAATTCTCTTATGGGTGTTCCATCCACTGAGAAGCTGAAACAGATTAAGCAGAGTGGATTATTAATTGATGCAGTATTAAAAGTAGCATTCAGAATATATGTGTCATCTGGATAAGGATTGATCATTGACATATATATATATATATATATGCTTACATAATACGTTGAGGATTCCAAAGAATGGAATAAGTATGGAAATCAGCTGTTGGGTCGAACCACAAATAGAACTGTTGCTCTCTGTTGCCTTTTCCCTGACTGAACACATTGGTGTGAAGAATGTATGGGTCTCCACTCAGATTCCCCAAGAATTCAAAGTCAATCTCATCCCAAGTTGAGCCATTTGACGATAACTGTATCACATAAGCCAAATTATTAGAATGAAAATAAATAGATAAGGAGAATTTGAAAGTTTAATAGCATTAGCAGTGACGCATATATAAACATACTATAATTATTCGGGATAGATTATTCTACCTATCATTTTTTTTATTGAGAAAATAAAAATAATAGATAAAATAACCTATCCGTATTTATTGAGAAAATAAGATACATACATAGTAGGCAGTGACAGTGCCAGCAGAGTTGCCAGGTACAAGCTTGATCTGCATATCAATCTTGCCGAAGAGATATTCGTTCTTGGATTGGAACCCTGAGCCAGAGAATTTATCAAGGGAAACAGTGAGAAGCTCGCCGTTGTTGAGTATCTTGGCGCGTCCATCTCCCCATGTTAAGTCAAAATCGTTGTAGAAGTTGCCACCATACGCTGCCATGAAAGAGGCCAATGCCAATGCTGAGAGAATAGTTATTGTTGAATAAGTGGAATGAAGAGATGCCATGATTGATTTCAATTGGTAGACACTAAACAGAGGAAATTGTAGCTTTTTAGTAATAATGAAATATGAGAGGGAAGGCTTGAAGGGATGGTTGTGGCAGAGAACTAGGATTGGTATTTATAGTTACAGAGATATGTGTTTAAAGGTGTGGAAGTAACATAGGAAGGTGCAGTCAGCTTTGGACAACTGTAGGTCTCGGAGAGCTGGAACAAAAACAAACATTAAAATATTAGCAATTCGCTGTAATGTTTCTCATGCTCACTTCTTGTGGAACTATTAACCGAACCAACATCTTTATGTATGTAAGGAATGGTTTGGTTGCATCCTAGGACGCGTATTGCAATTTTCTATTGCAATCGAAATTGCCAAGTTGGTGCAAAATGGCCACGTGGGTCTTAAAATATTCAATGGAGATAGCCTGGGCAGGCACATCCACGCCAAAACACCAACACCGCCACCAAGCCGTTACTATTTCTTCTTTCCTTTATTTATTGGGGTAAACTATTTTTTCCATTTTATTTTGAATTAGGAGTGAAATTATATTTAAATTTTTTCGCTTTTAACCTCTTACAAATAAATCTTAACAGTTAATTTTTGTTAATATGACGGTTGTAATTATTGTCACATTTATTAATTAATTATTAATTTTTAATAAATTATAACCGTCTGATTAACGAAAATTAATGATTAAATTTTGGTTGTAAGAGATTATAAATATGAGGGGGATATTTTTACTATAAAAAAATTCACTACCTATCTAATAACTATTAGATAAGAGGGAAAATGCTGAAAAAAATTTAAAGAAAAAAAATATATTAATCCAATGATAATTAGATTGAAAATAGGTTGATAGTAGATTTTTTTTTAATAAGAATATCTCCCTCTATTAAATATAACCTTCTTCTTGAAGTAGTACTAATTTGTCTAAAAATCTTAAGAAAAATTGTTAATAAATGCGTAATTTCTCTAAAAGACCAAAAAAAAAAAAACGAAATATCAAATGCTGTCAATATAGAATATTTTTACGCTATCGTATAATCTAGTCTTGTGTTGACACTTAATTTGATAAATTTAACTTTATTAAAAGGGCTTTGGATTCATCATGTCACAGGACTAATTTTTTTTTCCTACAAAGAAAAGACAAGTTAAATGATTATAAACAAAGTTTAAAAGGCACACCATTCAATGACTTTGCCTTGTATTTAGTAGTTGCATGACACTAATTTTGTGCCTGCAACCAACATGATTGATATTTATCCCTTATTAAAATTAACAAAAAATGTTAAGTGCATTAAATGATATTTTAAGAGATTATTATATAATAATTTAAACCTAACATCATTATTGAATCAAAAAATTATGTAATTTTTCATCTTTTAAAAAACTGAGCAAGCGAGGAGTGGCAGCATGTTCGATCCTCCCCAACTTATATTTAAAAAATAAAAGACTTGATTTAGACATATTAGCTTGTTTAAGCCTCTTAGAAATTTAATAATTAAAAAATAAATAAAATAATATTATTTTATTATTCAAAATTATTAAAATAATAATTTTATTTATTTTATTTTAAAATAAATAATAAGATATAGGCTACCTTGTAGGCTTGATGCTTGTAGCCCAATATATACAAAAAGTCTATATCCTGGTTTCTAAATAATTTTTTTAAAAGCCTAAACATGTTCTATTTGACTATTTATAAGTCTGATCTAGGCTATGTCGTAGGTCCTTGTAGCCAGCATAGTCCATTTACATCCTTACTAATGTCAAATATCAACCACTTGGAATATATAAAAAAAGAAGAAGTTAAATTACCATTTTTTTTGGTACAGTTAAATTACCTTTTTTTTATAACATTAAATTACCTTTTTTAATACTAAAGGCGTTATTCTTTTCAACTATTTTAGAAATATCTGCATAACTTATATGGCTGCGATCAAATTCTAGACGGTCATGCTCATATACAATCGAACGATTTTAGGTTTAAACCTTAAGATAAATAAAAACACTTGAAATTTTGAGTGTTTTTAATTAACGAATAAAACAAATTCCTCAACTGTGTTCGGGCACATGATAAAATGTCCGAATTCAGTATGAAATTATGAATACATATTTTACAACTGAAATAATTGTTGACAAACCACGTGTATTTTTTCATGAGACAATTTTGTTCGAGGTATATTCATGATTAAGATTTTAAATTTGTCCCAAAAATAATATTAAGGAGAATTGAATATATCTTTTTCCCCACCTTAATTTTCATGAGCCAACTGAGCTACTGATATTTTTTACAAGTGAATTTAGTTTGCGATTTGCATAATACCAGTCATTTACATAAAAATTGTTTGTTTGAGTTTTTTATTTTTTTATTCTTCATTATAAGATAGCACTGTTTTGAAAAAAAAATTTAAAAGTTAGAGAATACAACTTGTTTGATTTGTGATTTTTGCATTTTAACTTCATTTTATGATTTCTTTGGAATAGCTTAGATACTTTTTTTAACATATATTTTCAAAATCAAAGCAAGGCATGTTATTGCTCATTTGTAAGTAGTTTGTCCAAAATAAATACAATATAACACTTGAAGTAAGTATATAATTGAAGTAATCTTTTAGCTTAATTTTTACAATGTAACACTTAAAATTAATATGATATAACATTTCAAATATGTATACGATATGAAATTTGTAAACGGTTTTGACAATTATTTCATTTAAGTGATTTTTTAGCTTAATTTTACAATTGAAGTGTTCCGCGTAAGGTTTAGTGTAGTGCTGTCGGCATCGAGTGCTTCTTTTGGCTTCTTCAAATAATCTGGGTTTCTTAATCCTATCCACATAGATATGTTCGCGACTATGTTTACTCAAAATAGCAATATGCAATAAATCACGAGTAAGAGTTACATTTAATTTATAAGCAATTCTTATGTTTTAAAATTGTGACCATTTAATAACAATAAATATATCTTGTTTCAGTTCAATCAAATAGATATAATCCCTAAAATCATTTATTAGGTTACTGCAGGTATTTACTTACATTTCAAGACAGATAATGACCACTCCACACTCATTTCCCAGAAAATCATCCAACAATCTACACTATACAGTGCTTATGTGAAGCCCGGCTATCAGTATTTAATTATTTACTGAAATATTAAATGCAATTGATAAATCAATGATAATCTATTAATATAGAACCGTGTATTAACAGTTTTATTATGGACAATGAATTTACTGTCTTATATATAGCCAAGGTCATTATTAAAGAAGATCGGAAAAGGAAGAGGTAACTATTTAAATTGGATCTTTTATAAAATGACATATACAATGAATTAAAAGATTATCACAATGGAAATCAGAACAGAAAAGGAAAAAAACAAAAAACAAAATCAAAAGGCAGTGGTGAAGTGAATTGTCTTGCTTCCCTAAACCCTCGTGCATTCTTGAGGAAGGCCCTGAGGAAATCTTTTTGTGTCAGTGCAGTAATTGTAGATCATATAATTCTTCTGGACCCACTTGAGTCTTTCTTGACCAGTTGAATCTAGCTCTTCTGAGAACCAAGAATTGCTAGATGGGGTAGAAGAAGCAGAGTTTGAACCGCAAGATGATGTTCCAGAGGAACTAGTGCATGCATTGGCATTGAAATTTCTGTATGAAGCAGTAAAAGGAGCTTGAGACCAGTCTGTCTTAACAAGCCCTCCCCTTGTGGCCCAATCATCAGCGTTCCAAAGACTAGAGTAGATCCTCATTGGCTGGTTTTTTGGGAATGGAACACCAATTGACTCCAAGTTCTTGAACTCCCTAATCGGAGTTCCATCCACAGAGAAGCTGAAATGGAATAAAAATACTTATTTAGTTGCTTCCAACACAAAAAGTCAGAAAAACAGATTGATTCTATTTATATATATATTTTCTTTTAAAGAAACTTACACAATGCGTTGGGGGTTCCAGAGGATGGAATAGGTGTGAAAATCTGCAGTTGGGTCAAACCAGAGGTAGAATTGTTGCTCCCTATTACCCTTGCCTTGGCTAAAAACATTGGTGTGAAGGATGTATGGGTCACCACTCAAGTTACCCAAGAATTCAAAGTCAATCTCATCCCATCCTGTTCCTTTTGAAGATAGCTGAAATTGAGAACAAGAAATTCTCATTAATATTAGTAACCAATAAAGTTTATAGAGAATATGACTTTGATATGAATTGTGAGGTAAAATATGATTTTGGGGTTTGATTTTCTCATGTGACTCAATTAGTGGTGGGTCCCATATTTATTAAAAAAAGAAAAAAAATTAAAGAAAAATTTTGCACGTAAATTGAAGGTTCACAACATGATAATTGAGAAAATGTTTTTTTGTGCTTACATAGTAGGCAGTGACAGTGCCAGCAGAGTTGCCAGGGACCAGTTTGAGCTGCATATCAATTTTGCCAAAAAGGTATTCCTTCTTAGACTGGAACCCCGAGCCAGAGGCTTTGTCAAGGGACAGGGTAAGAAGCTCGCCATTGTTGATGATCTTAGCACGACCATCCCCCCACGTTATGTCAAAGTCTTGGTTGAGATTGCCGGCAGAGGCATTCACAAAGTAGCCAACAGCAGAGATTAATAGCACTAGGAATGCAGCTCTTGAAAAAGCCATAGAAAACTGTTTCGAAGTTCAGATATAAAACTGAGCAATGAAAGAAAGAATGTAAAAGGTTTTTTGGTTGTGAGAAGAAGTGGGACGTTGAATGTTATGTTGTGGTGAATGGCATGCTTGAAATGGTATTTATAGGTGAAATCGAAATGAGATAAGAGCGGGTGGACACATAGGAAAGTTATGAGAAGGTTCAGTATTTAGCTGTTGCTGAGCGAATAAATCTATAAATCTTTGAGGCTAATATAGCACCAAAGAAGATTCAGTACATCTTACTAACGAGAATATTATATGTCAGTCAAAATTCTCTCTCCTTTGTCAAATTTTCTCTCTCTCTCCTTTGATGTATAATGCTCCCATTTTTTGAAATGCACTGAATCTAAGTGTTACAATATCACTAAATATTTATTCCGGCTGAGCATTTAGTAAAAGGCATGGTTGTTATTGATGGACGCCGACCTGAATCATTGTACGCGGTTCTATGAAAGGCAGAGTCATTCAATGACGTAGAGAAGTAGGACCGAAGTTCCCTTTACCAAACACAACTTTTTTTTCGTACCTAAAACCATCACCGCCATTAGGTCATCAACTCCTCTTCCTTTCTATATGGTGTATGATATTTATTATTAAGTACTGATAATAAACCATATTCATACGTAAGCGCATAAAATAAAATTAAAAAATTGACCCATTGGCTGATTCAATTCGTCAATCCGGTAATAACACTGCTTGGAAACGTGGCAATGCCCAAAAATAACTTTGACATGCCATGTCTAATATCACATAACATACTCATATTTGAAAAGACATGAAAGGACTTATTCCCTGTGCTGATCGATAACTCATCAAAATTTTCAACTGATTTGTCCCATGAGAACTGCAAAATGAAATAAGGTTCTCCTAGGAGGAAATCCGAGTATAAATCAACCTAATGTGAGGAGAAATTTTTTAAATATTAGGGAAATATAATTATAGGGAAATAGTTGGAAAGTGAGTTCGGTAAGAAAATGTAAAAAAGGTTGTTTGGATGGAAAAAATTTAACCGGATAAATTAGATAAGATTTATAAAGTTTATGTTTGGTGTGAGATAAAATATAGATGGGAAATAAGTGACAATTACGAAAATGTCCCTATTTTTACAATAACTATAAATTATTGCAATCTATCATGGTCCTGAAAATAATTTTTAATTTTACGTTTTCACAAGATGGTGGCATCATGGTGTTATGGATCGTATAATTTACCGCTTTCATGTATGAGAACTACAACAGCTTTAGTCTCCGATTAGTCATCTTCACAATTAGTTTTCTAATACAAAATGGAGGGTCACTTTGGTTACAATTTTTTCTCTCAGTCTTCTACTTCCATGATTTTCCATAAATACCACATTTCAAGAGGTATTCTTAAACAGTGAATTTGAGCACAAAATCAACTGAAATATGGTTTCCTATGCAAACTTCTTTCCTAGACTTGTTTTTTCATAAACTTATACCAAACATAGCATTTTGGGATATCTACCCACACTTCCCATCTATGGCAAAAGAAAACCTCAACCAAAGACAGTAAATCTGGACTAGGTTTAAAAAAATTCAAGCTGAGCTTCTTAAGTTGAGTAGTGTATACCACCCTAGCCCAAAAAGCCATGGCCCAACAACAGGAGGGCTCATCATACCTCACAACTAAGGGTTGGTTCTCAGGCCCCAATCTCATCACCCAAGCACTCTAATTGTCAATTCTCAGTTAGAGAGATAAAACAAAAGGTTTTGTTTTGAAATAGTTCTTTGGTATCAAAATTTCAGTAACTACAAGATGGAATTAAAAAAAGCACAAAATAGACCAAAAAAATGAGTTTATGTAACACAAGGGGGATCGAAGATGAACTAGTGTCATATCAATGCTTCAAGTTAAAGGACTCTTGCGTGAAATGTGTAGGGATCTAGAGAATATAAAATAATTAATTAAGTCTTACCAAATATCTTAAGATTTGGGGTTGAAATAACTTTTTTTATGTGCCACGAGATAACGAGTTTCATCCTCGGCATCCCCTCTATCAGATGGAATTAAAAATAAATACAAGGTAGAAAAAAAAAAAAAAACTCGTTAACAGAAGACGGACAAAAAAAAAAAATGAGCTTGTTTAATATCCAGCTTCGAGCACAGAGAACTCTTGGCTTTAAGGGTATTGTAGATAGGTACAAAGAATACAAAATAACGCCTTAAAGGTTGAAATAGTTGTTATCATTCTCGCTTAATGAGCAAAAATGAACGAACCTAAACTGTCTGATTAGAGCAGCCTATAAGGTAGCATAGCAAAAACTGAACGATCATTCTCACTCACACAACTATAACTGGATTGTGATCTGTAAAATCATTCGGTAGGACATTACGTGTACAGATCCTAATCCTTTTGTTTTTTTTTCTCTCCCTCTTCTTTCGGAGATTTGAATTGATCATTTCAAAGAATCGTAAATGAGTAAAATTAGTGGTGTTAAAGAAGATACATGGATCTGCATTAAGGCTAATAAACCGCCTCTCCAGTCTCTTTTAAGAATTCGCCACATTTTGTAAAAGAATACGAATTTTTGTACACAAGATTAGGTGAAACTTTGAGAGAAGTTCATCATTTTAAATTGTAATCACGATTCTCAATGCTTCTTCATTTTTTTTATTGTCTTTTTTTTATTTATTTCTTACGTATACAGGCCCAGAAGTTAAGAGATAGATAGAAACCGGATAGTAACATCTTTCTAGAAGTTACATGTATGTCAAAGGAGCAAAACAATCCCTTTCTACCGCCGACTTGGCAAGCTAAGAAGGTCCTCTGGAAGATACCAGAGCCCACTTAAATTTTTAAATGCTCAAGTTGTATCACTTTTGATCAGTACTAGGAATCAATAATACCACACGCTTGCAAGAGCCAAACCCAAGTTTGGTTTTTATAGCAGAAACCTAGGAAGTCATAGCCACTGCGCCGTATGTGTTTGTATAAAATAATGCCTTCCCTAAGAAGCACCGTGTAATGGACCACTTAAAAGTAAAAACTACGATTATTATGCAAATGAAAACATTTGCTGTCCAGCACTTAAATTGCCACTTCCCACCACCAACCATCTTTTATTAATTAAACACATTCCCAATGCTCCCACGAACTTCAGAGACTACTATAAATTGGACAACAAGAGCAACTTTCTTTCTCATCAGTTTACGCACCAAATACCAATTGCCTCACATACAGAAAACATCTTCGGCAAACACTGTAACATTAATACATATTGTCCGATGGCTACTTTCTCTTCTGTTCCTTGTACAAATACATTGTTTGTGCTTTCCATAGCGTTTATAATCTCTACATCTTCCATGGTTGCCTTTGCTGGCAATTTCTACCAAGATGTTGATATCATTTGGGGAGATGGCAGAGGTAACATTGTGAACAATGGTCAGCTTCTTACTCTGTCCCTTGACCGTACCTCTGGCTCTGGCTTTCAATCCAAGAATCAATATCTCTTCGCCAAAATTGACATGCAAATCAAACTTGTCCCTGGAAATTCCGCTGGCACCGTCACTGCTTATTACGTGAGTTCCCTTAATCAATCTTTTCATCTGATTGAATAACTATACAAAAGAGTGCCTTCTAAATAACAATAATATGCCTAATGCCTGCCTGTTCATGGAGCCTAATTCTAACATAATTTTCTGCTTCATGCAGTTACGTTCAGAAGGGTCGTCATGGGATGAGATAGACTTTGAGTTCCTGGGTAATCTGAGCGGTGATCCTTACATAGTTCATACTAATGTATACACCCAAGGCAAGGGTGAAAGAGAGCAACAATTTTACCTCTGGTTCGACCCAACTGCAGATTTTCACACCTATTCCTTTCTCTGGAATCCTCCACAAGTTGTGTAAGTTTATAAAATCCGTATATATATATATATATATAGTGACAGGATATTCTTACTCTGGTGTAAGAGTTATATATATGTATATATATATGTATATATGTATATATATATATGTATGTATATATATATATATATGTATGTATATATATATATATGTGTGTGGACTTTACTCTCAATCTTGACCATTGATCTACTTATATCCAATAGTTCACATTTCTAAAAGATTAGAGCCTTTAGATATAAGTGGGATCAACGGACAAGATTGAAAGTGTAACTTACATTGGTGTAAAATGATCTGATCGATATATATATATATATATATATATATATATATATATATATCCTTGCATTGCAATCTTTAATCTTCAACTCAAATAAGTAAACTTACATGGATTGTTTACTTTTCAGGTTCTATGTTGATGGCAGACCAATTAGGGAGTTCAAGAACTTGGAGAGTGTGGGTGTTCCCTATCCAAAGAACCAGCCTATGAGATTATATTCGAGTCTATGGGACGCTGATGATTGGGCAACAAGAGGAGGACTTGTGAAGACAGATTGGACTCAAGCTCCATTTACTGCTTCTTTCAGAAACTTCGGAGTCAATGGTTGTGTTTGGACCAATGGAGTTTCTTCATGCACGTCCAACTCTTCTGCTAATGCTTGGCTATCTGAACAGCTTGATGCTACAAACCAGAAGAGGCTTAAGAGGGTGCAGAAAAAATTCATGATTTACAATTACTGCACAGACATTAAGCGATTCCCTCAGGGTCTCCCTCTGGAATGCACAGTCCGCGCCAAGTCATAAGAGGAATACAAACCATACTCTTAATTACATGTGTGTGCATTCTTTTTTCCCCGTTATATTGTTTGCCATTCTTTCTGTAATTTTATTTGAATTATTTTCAGAGGTTGTTGTAATATAATAACGTTAATTAAATATAACGAGAATAAAGTGGGATACTATTTTTGAGCTAGAAAATTTTGGTATTGTTCTTGTCATTCTAGGCAGGAATCATAAACACTTTGAACAGGCTTGTCAGATAGTGACAAGGCTCCATTCACTATTTACTACATTTTAGGTAAAGTTACCGGAACATTCTATTTTTATGTGGTCCAGCTGACTCCAAATGCAAGGGCACATTAGGTTGTTGTGTTCAATTGGTTGGTGATTGAATATTTAGAAAGTTTACGAAGACTAAACACATAAACTAGCCCAAAAAATGCAGAGTCATTAGCCATGTAACATTGGTTTGACGATTGAGTCAACATAATTGCTGAGAGGCTAAGGCCACCTTTTGGGAGTTAAAGGAGAAAATTAAAGACAGATGGAATTGGAGCTTACAGCATATGCAAATCAAATTGCATTCTTATATAGCATATTTGCAGTTTCAACCAGTTCATGCATTTTAGATATTTGGACAAAGTTTTCATATTTAGTGTATGGGGTATGAGACGATCGGTATTTTACTTCGAGAGTCAATAAATATTTTGAGAATATATCTTAGAAATGATATCCATAAAAAAAGTTAGATATCAATTAATTCCCTCAACACAGATACGCTATATTTATATCTTTAATTGTATCCTCTTATTAAATTATAAATTATAAAAATTAACTTTATATGATAATAATAAATGTTATCATTGATAAAAAAAATTATTATTAACATGTTGTGTTATCAAATAAAGTTATCATATTATTAAGTATATGTTTTGTTGTTTAGTAAATTGATTTAAATAATTATTCGTTGATGTTTTTTGTGACTAGTTAATAGCCCGTCAGTTTTAATGAATTTTTGATATACTTAAATGAATTTCAAATAGGCCTAAGAGTCGTGTTTCCTCAAATTAATTTATTCAACTAGACTCGGATCGGTCGTATACTCAAATGAATTTTTGATATTGAGAGTTTTAAATAAAAAATTTATAATAGAATATTGAATAAATTTAAATACTTACGTTTTTAAATATTATAAGAATACACACATATATATATATGGAGGGTTTTATAATTATCATTTAACATGAGAATTTGAATCTTCCTACATATCCTTCAATTTCCGTGCTAATGTGGGTCCTACACATAATTTTTTCTAGCATACGGGTTCCACATACTTTTTATCTCTAAAACATGAGAATTGAATTCTCATGTTGAATGAGAATTATAAAACTCATATATCGAATATCTTATACCCAAATCTCTATTTTTTATATTAAAAAAATTATCTTTTAAAATAATTAAAGTAGACATAATTCGATTTAATTTATTTTTTATCTTGTATCGAATTGAATTAATAAAGTAGTTCAATTGGGTTTAAAAAACTATTCAATTCTTAAATTATTTAAAAAATAAGACCAATTTAAAGATATAACTAATTATAATATTAAATACTTTGATTCATAATTCTTTCTATATGAATTCTCCCCATCTCTTTACGGCTATAATTTGATTTGATTTATATCAAATGCAACCAAACCGGTAAAACAATTCAGTTCTTCAAACAATTTTTAAAATAATTAAAAAATTTATTTAAAATATGATTCAGTTTGATTAATAACTTTATTTAATTTATATGATGAAAAAGTAACTAAAAGTTGAAGGCAACATTTATCGTATGTGATGTGGGGGACAAAACTTTGAAGCATCAAATGTAGTTAATTTAATTGAGTACATTTTTTTTATATTTGAAATTTTTTTTATCAATTTTGAAAAAAAAAAATTGCTGAAATTTATTTTTCTTTTGGAAAAAAGATATATACCCAACTGATATATCTATTGGGACATTTGATATGGAACAGTAATCATAATACTACTATTTAAGAAAAAATATATCCAATTGTGTTATAAATAGTAAAATTTTCTAAAGTGTCATATTTATAAGTTCCCTACATGAAGAATAAGTTCTTTTATTACTTGCACAGCAAACAGCGTCTGCATTGTTACGAACATCACCATTTTACATTTTTTTTTTTTAATTTTACTTTATCTCTCACTGCCCACATTTTCATTTTGGAAAAAGCTCTTTTAAAAGGTTTCTTTTAAAATAAACATATGTGTATTTACCTTTAAAATTTCAATAGATTAAATTAATGTGTACTTTCAAATAAAATCAATATGTACTTTTTTCCTCTATTTTTTTCTTGGGGACAACTAATTTTATATCTATTTCATAAGCCTATGGCAAACAAGCAAAAATCCTAAATCAACCAAAGTCTTAATCCAGATTAAAAATAATTATCATCTTATTACATAGAGATTTTATAGCATTTGGAAACCATTTCAGCAATCAGGAGGTCCAAAAGGTTACTTCCCTAGTTAAATCCTAATCATTATATCTGTCTGTTTTTACATTTTTACTAGAGTGGTGCATGTTAAATCGTAAATAAAAATGGTCTTTAGTAGATTAAAAAAAAATGGCCTTTAGTAAAAAATTGGTAAAAATGTCGCGTAAAAATGATAAAATCTTATGTTTTTACGGTTGACTTAAAATGAAATTAAAAAAAAGAAAAACCCAATTTCCATTTTCCCCATATCATATGCACATTATCTTGATATATTTTTATTTGGATATATGTCTTTTATAATTATGTCTTATAAAGCTGCAAATTTATTATAAGCTATGTTATGAGAATCGTTTTATGTTTTTGGATCATTGTGTGCATTAAAAAAGTTGAATTATATCTTAATGAGTGATGATCCAAAATTTACATAGTGTACGGAGCACTTAGAGCAGATTAGTTATCCATTGCTTGTTAGTTATCACTGTTTATAATTTTGATACTTGGTTATTAAAAATAATTTTTCTTAAGTGGCTCAACACACATGTTCATTATGTGATATTTTTTTATGGGAAAAACATTCATCCTTTTAAAGGATATAAGCTTATATCATTTTAGATCATAACCGTTGATTTACGTCCATCAACGGTTATAATCTATTGGGTCAAATTTATTATTAATTAATATTGATCTAATAAATTATAACCGTTGATGGACAAAAATCAACGATAGGATTTAAGAGGATATAAACTTATATCTTTTAAAATGACAGATGTTATGTTATAAAAAAATGACAGATATTATTCCTTTTTTTATATACATATATATAATTTTATATCTTGAACTTACATAATAAAAAATAAAAATTTCATATTTCGTGTCAGTTATACATTTTATATTTATATCACCCCTTCTTTATTTCTATTTAGAAACTGGAGTTTGAGAATATTGATTATATCTACTTCTCTACAAATGCAAAGAAGCATATGTACCATTATGTAAATATTCTTCCCGGTTTGGTACATTTGATACATCATAATTTGATATCTGGGATATTCGGGGAGGGATCGAGGTGGCTTCTGAGGTGTCGGAGGAAGCAGACTGGGCGTAAAAAGTAGTTAAGTTTCGTGGTTATTTTGTGCTTGAAGTCGTGTCGTGGCGGCACCGAACCTACTCAGCCAGCTATTATCCTCTTCATATTTAAAACCTTTGGGCTTCCACTTTTTATTTTTTTATTTTTGGGTTGGCTCCAACCTTTATTTATGCCATGCCCTGCTACTCTTAACTCAATGTAAAAAATATTAACATTACGGTACTAATATATATATATATATATATATATATATATATATATATATTAACATTAAATATTTTTAAAATAAATTTTATTTTAAAAAATTATTTGAATTATAAATATTCATCTGTTGCACGGATCATTACTAATTTAAAATAAAAGGAAGGGGAAAAAGACTTCTCTCTTATTATAGGAGAAGTCTCTTTTTATATTACAGATAATTCATTTTATGTGTCAATATTTTTTTCTTTGGCGTTTGGTACAGGAGAAATTTTTATTTGTCCGAGAATCTCAATTTTTAAAAATATAATTTTTACATCCAGTTTATGATAATATTGAAAAATTTAAAATTTTGAAAAACTCAATTTTCCGGGAATCCCGTAGAATACCGCGTACCAAATGGCTTACAAAATTTTTGTGTGTATCACGGATGCACCATAAATTTAGTGCATCTTTCATTTATATTATGACATATATCTCGGTACTATCCTTTATATCTCCTTTGCATAAATTATTTTGGGGTTATGGTGCATCTTACATTTATATTATAACATATGTCATATTTTAAAATTATTTATCGAGAATAATTTGATATAAAATAAGATGGGTATAGTGAAAAATATACTAATAAATCTTCGATACATCCTTTATACCAAAAATATTCTCCTCGCCTGCACAAAAGTGTCAATGGCACCTGATTCTGAATTCTGAAATAATTTCAGATTCCTTTCTCTTGGTTCCTGTAAATTATCAAACAATGGCTTTCCACCATACCATTTCCAGTTTTTTATGTCCCTTGTAATCCGTGTTGTGCCTCATGACTTTGACATACCATGAGGTCTGCAATCTACGCACTCCAAACCAGGAATTTTTACCTGGAAATATTTTCAAGTCATAAGTTATTTATAAGTTAAAACTGAAAAATAGCTTAAAAACATTAAAAATTATTTAGTGATTACATAAAATTATTAGCTTAAAAACTATTTAAATACACATATTTCAAGAAAATTTTATTTGTATCACCATAATTTTTCATTTAAAAAAAACACACAATTCAATAAAAGTATATAAGAGCTTAAAATTTTTTCCTCCTAAGAGCTTTTAACTTTTAACTTCTTTTTTTTATTATAAAAAAAGAGCTTTTAATTATGGAAAAAATATGTATCATTTTAAAGCATGTAAAATTATGTTATTTTAAGTAAGAGAAAGAGATAAGTAAAGAAGAAGAAATAGTGGACAAAAAATATAAAGGTGTATGTCTCATTTCTTTGTGAGAGTGAAATGATATAAGTTGTATCATTTAAAAGGATAAACATCTTTCCCTTTAATTATAAAAGTTTTTCTCGAAATTTGTTTGATTTAGCTTCTGCTTATAAATTGATTCTACCTTAAAAAAGAGATGATCTAAACAAGCACTCAATTATGGGTGTAAATGGGTTAGGCCGATCTACAGGGACCTACGATTAGCCTATATTAGACTAGACTTGGCCTATTATAAATAGTAAAATATAACAGGCTAGACTTTTAAAAGTCATAAGCTTTTTTGTACATGTCGGGCCTATAGAGCCTACAGGCCGACCTATATCATATTATTTATTTTAAATAAAATAAAATAAAATATTATTTTAATAATTTTGAATAATAAAAGAATATTATTTTAGTTATTCTTTTAATTATTAAATATTTAAAATGCTTCGATAGGCTAATAGTCTTATTATGCCAAGGCTTCGGTTTTTTTAAATATAAGTCAGGCTAGACATGTAAGTTGGGCCTTACACAGGCCAGACAGACCTAATATTTTTCACACAGATCTAGCCTATTTAAGTCAAAGTCTAATCTAACCTAGCCTATTTATATCCACACTCTTAATATTACAGAAATATCGAATACTTAGTATATTTTTTTATTAAATATAAAATAATATATATATATATATATATATATATATATTTATGGGTGTCAATCAACTGATCCAAACCGATTCAAACCGCAATAACCAAACCGGAAAATTGAAAATCGAAAAAAATAGCAAATTTTAATTGGATTTGATCGATTTTTGGATGGGTTGATGAAAACGGATCTAATCCAAACTGATCCAATATAGTAATTTTCCTCTACCTACTTGGGTTTTTCCTAATCGTAGCCTAAAAATTTTTAAACCCATTAACTCATCAACTAAACACAAGAAAATATTTAGTCACATCTCATCAACAAAATTTATGTTTCTAGAGCTTCATATCTCATTGTCCAAAAAAAAAATCTATATTATAGTTTACTAATGTTTTTGTATTTCAATTTTTTTTTACAAAGTCAATATATACAAAAGATGTTATTTTCAGTTGGCAGCTGAGCTCTCAAGGGATTGCTTGGTGCAGGGATCAAACCCTGCCTCAAGCAGTTTCTTGGAAAATCTTTGGGGGCCAGAGGATAAGCCAAAAAAATTTCGGTTGGGGGATTAGTCTCGTCCTTTCTCCGGTTGTGAAGCTTAGTGCACTCACCCTCAGAATGAGAGGTGTTATTTGCACAATAATCATGAAATAAATTTTAGGATTTTAAAAAAATCGAAAACCGATCCAATCCAAACCGGAAAAAATTGGATTGGAACGGATCGGATTTGAAAAAAAATTCCAAACCGAATGGATGATTATGTGATCAAATCGAAGGGATTGGATCGGATGAATTTTGCTTTCAAAATTGATCCAATCCAGACCGTAAACACCCATATATATTTATACTTTTTTATTTTTATAATTATATTTTTCCCATTTTTTGATCTTTTGGTAAAAATATATCTATTCTCATTGTACCCAAATTAATTACAAGATACCTAAACATAGCCTGAATGTTTGGTAATCGATTTTTTACTTGAGGTGCTTTTGATTGAGGAGAATTTTTTTTATTTGAGAATCACGATTTATAGAAATATGGTAAGAAAGTGAGTTTCTTAAGAATGATACAAAAAGTTATTTGGTAAGACAAAATATTCGGAGAAATGTTGGGTTACTTTATTGGGTTTTATAATTCTCATTTTACATGAAAATTCAACTTTTCCTACGCACCATTCGATTTCCGTGCTGACATAGGTCCTACATACAATATTTTTCTAACACATGGGTCTCACATACTTTTTATCTCTACAATATGAGATTTCAATTCTCCTTCCATATGAGAATTATAAAACCCTACTTTATTTGAAGTTATATTTGGTTGATTATAAAATATTGCTGGGGATGTGAGTTAATTTTACGAAACTAACCTCCCTTATAAAATCTCTTTAGTCTCTCTCACACAGAGCGAACCGATCTCTTTAGTCTCTCTCACACAGAGCGAACCTTTACTTGGGTTTTCACGATAGACTTTTTATACCTTGTTTACGGCCAGGGAAAAGGTCATTGAGCAAGAAATTCCGTACCTACTTCACTAAACAGTCCATCTTCTGAATTTCTAACGTATCATGTGAGTAGAAATCGATCCAGTGTCTTATATCTTCTTTTCTTTGCAATAATTTGATAGGAGAAATTTTAAAAAGTAAGATAAAATAGAAGAGTGTTGAACAATGTGTGTCTATTTACGTCTTTTATGTCAATTAAGTGGATGACACACACCCATTAGGGAGTTCAAAAACTCGGTATCAATTGGCATCCTGTTTCTAATGAATCAGGCAATGAGGATATATTATGGCATTTGAAAGGATTGTGAGTGGGGAACACGGATGGTTCTCCCCACTATTATATTTCTACCTGCAATTTAGTACGCAGAACTAGTAATGAAAAATATGTGTTAAACTTTCAAAATAATTAATATAAATTATGGAAAGCCGTTAGATTGACGGAAATTAATAATTAAGATTTGATAGTAAGAGGTAGTAAGAAAAATAAGTAGTAAATATAATATTTTCTATAAATTATTTGTCTAAATGGGTCATTTTAATAATTTGACCCTTCAAATTAGTACTTATCCCATTGGACCTAAAATAAGCTATACAAGTTACAAGGTCAAGCGAATAATGATAATAAGGTAAGATTTTTTATTTAATTATCTATTAATTAATCATCAATCTTTATTTAGCTAAAATCATTTGCATTTTTATGTGAATATTTATCCCTTTTTCATGTGATTATTTATCCCTTTATGAGATAAATCATGGATTTTTCTTCCCTCTTTCTTTGCCCCTGATTAATCTCTTTTTCTCTTTTAATATGATTATCCGTTAAAAGGATATACATTTTTTCCAACAAGTAACCTACTTTTTTTTTTATCCATTCTTTTATGATTATTGTAATCTAGCTAAATCTCACTTTTTTTCTATTTTATATTTTTGGTGAATACTTTTTCTATTTTTAATAATGAAATATATCATCCCGTGATACTAAAGTTACGCTCGCGATTAGGATCGTTGTATGCATATCAGTTTATAGAATGTAGTAGAATTTAGAACGTATAAATTCATGTACATATCACACAATCACAAGCTTTTTACTATTTTAATTCAATCAACATTTTAACTACTTTTATTCACTTGAGTATATTTTTTACTATAGCTCTTTATTCATTTTCTATTAAACATTTGCTTACGTTTTATTCTGACTGATTTATTTATGCCTATTTTTTATTGGTTTTTATTTTTAATATTTAAGATTTATCTAATTCTATAAAAATTATAAAACAATAATTTCCTTCCTTAATTTGAGATAAAAAATTAAACCGTCCATAAAGTGATTAAATTTTACCGTACACAATTATACGATCACTAGAGAAAATTGACTAAAAACAAAGACTACTACTATGGAGGTATTTGGATGAGCTTTTTTTTTTAAAAAAAAAGTTGTTTTTTTTTTCTTTCTAAAAAATCTTTTTGAAGTGTGTATCTTCCAAAATACACAGTTGAGTTTGTAAACAAAAAATATGTAAATATAACCCTTCTTAATTTATATATAAATATGTAAATATTTTTATGTATGTCATTTAAGGGTTTGTTTTTTCTGATGTTACTTTAGATAACTTTATCTAATGTTCATGAAACGACGTCATTTTGAGGCGGAAATCATAGTATTTTTTGTAATTTTAATTTATTTCATGGTTATAGTATTTATCACTCTAATTTTTTATTTTTTCAACCCAAAACGACGTAGTTTTGACGAACATTAGATAAAGTTGTCTAAAGTAACATCCAAATTTTTTTTTCCCTTCATTTAACTATAAAATAATGTCAACTTAAAAAAAAAAAGTCATTCTAAACGAATCATGGCATAACGAATCCTTTTTTAAAAGCGCATGTGTCACGTCAATAATTGAGCCCAAGTGGCAAGCTTCGGTCACTTTCATTTCGTTTTTTGTCACTCTAGATTACCAAAAATATACGGTGCATCTGAGATACAAAATCGAATGCAATTGTCCTTAAGGTAAGGAAAGATTTTAACGTTGCAACAGACCTATTTATGAAGTCACTATAAATTAGTTGGGTCACAGATGCGAAAACAAAGTATACCAGACAAGCTAGGCAAGTAGGTAGTGGCTACAATTTAATGATGATCGTATCGGAGATTTAATGTACGTCCCACATGCCTATCACCACGTTCATGTTCATAAGTTAACGAAAAATTGAACAACCACTTTCCAGCTATTTTTTTCTACAAAAGGAAGATAAAGACCATGGTTTCATTAAAATTATGGTCTATGGCCGTTTCAATTTCTAGCAAGTACGAACAAGGTTGTGCGAGAAAAAGACCGTTTGAGTCTCTCTACTCTAGCTAGCTTCCAATGCACACAGAAAATCATACATACATATATAGAAGGATAGTAAAAAAATAATAACTCATATCTGACACAATAATTAATTACAGTAGAAGGTATAGAGTTCCAACCAATCTGGTAGAGATAATAAGATGGATAAAGATAGAGGTTAGATAACAGTTGAGATTATTGATTTCCATCTTACCCGTGGCCGTGGATAGTTCTCTATCATTAGCGTGTAGTCAACCATTGACATAACATGCATCTACTCAAAAACTCAATAAATGAGCCCAACATATATGGAGATAAAATTAAGAATTATCAGAGAATAGGATTCGTATGAAGAAATGGAGTTCGGAATGGCTAGAGGGGAAGTTTATCTAAGGGTCTCAGCAATACTGGTCTCGGTATTAACAGCTTGTTTAGTTGCTTTTGATACTCAAACAAAGATTGTCTTATTAACTATTGAGAAGAAGGCTACTTACAAAGACATGAATGCTCTCAAGTAAGAGCTCCCTCTCCATCTCTATATATCTCTGTTTATTCTCCGATTTCTGTGGCTTTATATGCCCTAAATTGGAGCTAGGAATTGTATGTTTTTATAGGATCTTGGTCTACATTACATCCGCTGCAGCTGGTTATAATATGCTTCAACTATGCAAACACTCTCTCTCAGCCTATTCTGGAGGAAATTCCAAAGGGTCTAGTATTTGCATGGCTTGGATTTGTTTTTTGTTGGATCAGGTAAATTACTCTTTATCCTGGTTATCTATTAGTTATGTGATTGGTCATACACTCTTGATTGAAGCATGACCGGTCATTTTTAGTGGAGTTTGTAAACAAAAAGTTTATAAATATAACTTTCTCGATAGTTATGTATGCATTTAAAACGCTGGCAAATGCATGCTCTAATTGGAGAGGGAGAAATTGAAGCAAACTCAGAATCATCAAATTATTATGTACAAAGTTTTGTTTAATTAAGTTGTTTTATTTTGCTGTGATTCGCCGAGCTAGCTTAAAATATTAAGGTGCTACTTATCAACTAGGTAGCTCATGTTCTGAACCAACAAAAAAGAAAAAAGAAAAAGGAAAAGAGAATTTCTTTTGCAGATTCTGGGATAGCAAGTTCAAGAGATCTATTGTTTATTAAAGGAAAAATTACAAGTTTACCAGGCACAATTACATGGATCAGTACTAAATTACATGAAATTGATTTTGGTGGAGGTGATCACAAGGTTCAGTTGGGTTGTTGTTTGTCCAATAAAACCATAAAAATCTACCTAGACTAAGAAAAAAAAATTAAGTTTTTTGTATGAATCAATCATTTGACCATATTGGTTCATATTAAAATTTGTAAACAGATCGCTGTGTACATGACATTCGCCACAAACTCTGCAGCACTTGAAGCCTCGGTGCTGGCAATAACTGGATCAGAAGCCTTACAGTGGATGAAGGTATGTAACAAATTCAACAGATTCTGCATCCAAATTGGAGGGGCTCTGTTATGTGGCTATGCTGCGTCCATCCTAATGGCTCTGATATCCACTATCTCAGCCTACAAAGTGTTCAGGATGTACTCACCAAAGTGGTTTTTGCGTTTAAAGAGATGATCATCATCATCTTTCAAAGCATATATACTCTTATCCTGTGAAGCTTTTAGCAGAAAATTAAAATTGAAGAAGATGAAGCATTGTGAGAAAGGTTCGTGAAAGAGTAGTACATAGACATAGTAGCTTGGCTTTTGTTGTCAATAGCTAATACATTAATGCATTTCTCTCTCTTTTCCTCATGATTTTACCGCCTAAAATACTTACGGCAAAAAATTTCAGCAAAGATGTGTGTCATCTCACATGAGGTAAAGTTAGTCATTTTAATTAAGAGAAATAAATAAATCAGGAGGAAGAGAGAGTTGACAAAAAATAAATAAATATGAGTCTCACCTCTTTGTGATAATGAAATTACACAAGTTGTATTATTTAAAAGGACATTTTCTCAATTTTCGCATGCCAAAATCTTTATATTATTTTGTGGGATATATTTGTCTTATGTTGCATAAGTCAAATAAGATTCCTACACACACAAAGTTGAAGTGGGACCCACATCTATTTTTCTCTTTTCTTACATTCCACTTGTAATTCTATTTTATAACATGAGACTTCCACTTTCCTATGACATAAAGATAAATATATCCTTATTTTATACTTGAAAGTTCAAAATAAAAGGTCAAAAAAGAAATTGTTATATGTGTTTTCTTATTTTAATATCAGAAAAGTATTTATCCTTTTATATGACACAACTTATATCCTTTCACTCTCACAAAGAGATGGGATCCACACATTTATTTTTGTCAACTCTCTCTCCTCCTTTATCTATCTCTTTCTCTCTCTTAAAATAACACAACTTTACATCCTTTAAAATGATAGATACTTTACCGTTTTAATAGGTAAGAAGGGAATGGTGTAATGAATTGTAATTTTTTTTAATATTCAGGCATCATTACAGATTTTCATACCTTTTTTACTCTAATTAATAATTGAAAAAGTATATTGATTAATTAACAGATGGAGAATATATTATTAGTTCATTAACCAATTTATATAATTGTTTAATTAATAATTGAGCCATCATTTACTAATATAAAAATTTTAGTATGCAAATAACATTGCTCAACAAATTATTAGGTAAACTAAGCTCATTTTATAGTGTGGAATAAGCATTTCTCTTTTGAGAATGTAGAGCAAATATTGTCAACTAAAAAAAATGTAGAGCAAATATTTCTTGAGTTTAAATTAAATCATCGCAGAAATCTTTTTTCTTGTAAATATTCACTCTGCAGCGAAATTGATTTTATTATCACAAGTAATAATATGAATAGAAAAATTATATAACTCAATGGTATTTAGAGGTCGCAATTTAGGTTGAACGCAACAGGTCAACCAGTCAAAATTGGGCAGGTTGGGTTATACTTTTTAACCCACCAACTCATCTCAACCAGCCCCGCTTAGTTGTGGGTCAAAACGGGTTGGCGGTGGGTCGAGGCGGGTTGGCCGGCAGGTCAAATTTTTTTTTTACTAATAGATATTATTTTATTTGTCACTAAGCTTTTGTGATGTGAAATTTTTTTTATCTTAGTACTCCCCTAGAAAAAATAAAGTTGATAAACTTTATTTATTACAAAGGTTATTCATATATTGAGACAAAAATAAATTACTAAAAAATATTTGACTGAATATTAGTATACATTTAGGTTTAAGATTGGAAAAAAAAACTAAAGGGATTGTGAAATCAAAATAAGAAATATTATAAAATTAATAAAATATTTTTTTTTTTTTAAATTTTTTTTATTTTTTAGACGGGTTGATCTACCAACCCATCACCCAAAATGGGATGAGTTGAAATTTTTAACCCAAATCAAAATGCGGCGCGGGGCGGGCCAACCCGTTTTTGGCGAGTTGGCGGCGAGGCGAGGTGGGCTGACCCATTTTGCAACCTCATTGGTATCAACTCTTTTTAGAAGAATAAGGCCGCTTTAATTAATGCATTTTAGCCTATATTTTTCATCCTCATATATATTAGGTTGGATTTTATGTTTACTATGTTGTAGGAAAAGTGATTATGTAATGCTATAGAGATTCATTTTGCGTGCCATTTTTTTTTCTTTTTTCTTTTGTTTTAAAATGTGTGGGCCACACAAAATGTTGTGAGTGTAAGAAAGTTTGTTGTGTTATATGAAAGGAGGAAATGAAAACCCTATTAGGTTTTAAACATCCTTCATAATTTAAAAAAAAATGTCAAAGTATTACTTGTAAAACGTTACGTGTTAAAAAGTAAAATTAATTCAGTAAAATATTACTTTTCAAACCATATTGATAATAAAGTTAAATTGAGCTAAATTATCAACCAAAAAATTTGAGCTAAATTAAGATAGATAAGCTATAATATATTCTTATTTATATAATCTGATGAGGGATATTTTCACTTCCAAAATTTTTTATTACCAACTTATTACCTATATAATTACCATTAGATTAACATTTTCTCTCTTCAAAAACTTTTTAACATTCTCTCTTTGATCCAATAGTGATGTGATGAGTATTAAGTTAGTAGTAAAAAAATTTGGTAGTTAGATTATCTTCACTCATATAATCTTATAAATTAATCAAAAGTGTTTCAAAAATGATGACGTTTTCATTTCTTAAATTTGTCACATATATATTCAATATGGGTTTTAGAAATTATAAGTTAAGTAACAAGTTTAAAAGACCCAAAATGTATTTGGACAGGTAGCCCAACAACTAGAGGGAACACGCCCGAAATTATATTAAGGTGGGCCGAGATGTTATGTTGGCAAAAGTCGTAGACTTTGGATTTTAAAACATGGCCTTTAAAGAGTTTAGAGTCATCTTGAAGTTGTAGAAGGGCCACCCCTCTTGCTTCTGGTGTTGTATGTAAATTAGTGGATGTATTCTACTACTGCTTTTAAAAGTTTTCACCATTGAACATCAAGTTAATAAACTATTTTGAATTTGATTAAATATAAACATAGTTGATCATCCTATGTATTTATCCATCTAGCCGTAAAGAGTAGATGTATTTGCCTTTTTTTTCTTCGCTGCAACAAATTAGAAGATTAATACTTCTTCAAAAATATTCAAATATAAATTACATATATATATATATATATATATACACATATATATATATATATATATATATATATTTATTGGTAAGCTGTTACCAAAAAAATATTATTTACACACACGCACAATTTTTCTTTTTTTACAATAACGCAAATCTAATTTCATTTTGTAATTATTCAATTAACAATAAATTTACTTTAAAATCATAATAAAAGCATCATCAATATATAAAAGGGAAAAAAGTTTTTGCACAATTTTATCTGATATTCATCAAACAATGTCGTTTTGGGTTTAAAAAATCATAATGATAAAGATTATTATAATCCTGAAATAAATTAAAATTATAAATACACCATAATTTTCGTCCAAAATGACTTCGTTTCGATTAACATTAGACAAAATTATTTAAAGTAGCTTTAGAAAAAGCGAGTCCTATCTAAAAATGATATTTTGGCTATAAAAATAATAATAAGTAGAAATATTATGATATATAAATAAGTTATAGAAAAAATATACAATTATATAAGTTTAATTTGATTTGATTTGTCACAAGTAAATCATTTTATTTTGTTTTAAAATTTTCAATCTAATCTTTTTCAAATTAGATTGATTTGGTTTATTTACGAGTGCTCTTAATTAAATCAATCCCATCAAGTAAGTGATATTCAATGAACAATGCAAGGATAGGTATCTATTACATGAAAAAAGCATAAACGTGGTAGAAAGGAAAAGAAATCTACTAGGAAACGGAAATAAAAAGTAAAAGGTAAACACAAATTCAGAAAAAGAGGAACATAATCCAGATTATCTTCACATGAAGAAACATGGTTTATACAAACCAAAAGATAATGACAGTCTAATCAAAAGTGGAATCACTTTCAGATGGCTTTATTAGATGTTGGATACAACTTTGTTTGCTCCAACACCTCACTTATGAAAGAACGGCAAAGAGATGTGACTGAGCATTTTAGTGTCCGTTACGTGTTAAATTGTTTCGTTGTTATCAGTCGTGGCAAACAAATGAGGGGCCTTTGGCAGCATACTATGATGCACGGACACGGACACGGGACACGACACGATACGACACGCCGACACGTTAATTCTAAAAAAGTCATATTTGGACACGTTGGGACACGTTTTGATATTAAATAAAATTTTTAATATATATAATATAATTTATATTTAATACATATA
Source organism: Gastrolobium villosum (assembly GCA_032173675.1). Lineage (NCBI taxonomy): Eukaryota > Viridiplantae > Streptophyta > Magnoliopsida > Fabales > Fabaceae > Gastrolobium > Gastrolobium villosum. The sequence goes on along the minus strand of JAVKPL010002596.1, from coordinate 36,986 downwards.
AGAGTCCATGATAAATCATATAACTAATCAAATATTTAAATTTAGTAACATAAATAAAAATAAAAATAATTTTTTATACTTTGTTAATTTTTCATATCATATTTCATAACAGAAAAAATTTAATTTATAAATTATTTTTTTATTTAGTTAATAAAATAAAATAAAGATTAAAAAAAAAAAACGTGTCCCAGCGTGTCCAAAACGTGACCCAGCGTGTCCGAACGTTGACCGCGTGTCAGAAAAGGTTGACTGCGTGTCCAAAAAACATGTCGGAGAGTTGTCCGTGTGTCCCCAAATGTTGACCGCGTGTCGGACGCGTGTCCGAGCGTGTCCGTGTCGGACACGTGTCCGACACGTAAATTTTGAAAAAATTGACGTGTCGGTGCTAGATAGGCAGCATACATATCTAAAATTAGTTGTTGGAATCAGGACTGGACTTGTATAAAAGTTCGTTTAATAAAAAGGTCTTAGTATCCAATTCAAAAGCTCGGCCCTAGAGCTTCTCAGACTGTCCTATTATATTAATTTTTTTTATTTTATATTTTTTATACTATTTGTAATAGCCTCCTCTCCTCAATCCATTTCACCTCATTTTATTGGTTAAACAGACTTTTTGAATGATTTTGTTCTATATTATGTTATTTAGATGTACATTAAATTTATGAATATTTATGAAATTACTAGTGCTGTTGATCTATGATGCACGGACACGGGACACGACACGACACGACACGCCGACACGTTAATTCTAAAAAATGTCATATTTAGACAAGTTGGAACACGTTTTGATATTAAATAAAATTTTTAATATATATAATATAATTTATATTTAATACATATAAGAGTCCATAATAAGTCATATAAGTATAACTAATCAAATATTTAAATTTCATAACATAAATATAAATATAAATAATTTTTCGTACTTTGTTAATTTTTTATGTCAAGTTTCATAACAGAAAAAAATCAATTTATAAATTATTTCTTTTATATTTAGTAAAAAAAATAAAAAAACGTGTCCGAACGTGTCCGAACGTTGATCGTGTGTCCGAAAAAGTTGACTGCGTGTCCGAAAAACGTGTCCGAGCGTTGACCACGTGTCCCCAAATATTGACCGCGTGTCGGACGCGTGTCCGAGCGTGTCGGACGCGTGTCCGAGCGTGTCGGACGCGTGTCCGAGCGTGTCGGACACGTGTCCGACACGCAAATTTTGAAAAATTTTGCGTGTCCGTGCATCGTTGCCGTTGATTATACATTATGTTTGGATAAATTTTTGTTGTCTTATTTTTTTTAAACAGGCTAAACCAGTCTTTTATTTTTTTGTAAATAAGTCGATCCACATACTGATAATTAGATTCATAACAGGTAACAAACTTGATCAGTCTGACACATTTAAACACAGACTTAACACCAAAGTTTGACTCGGCCCACCCCATTAACACCCTCTAGTTAGTTGTTTAATTTCACTCAACAATCTTAACGAGTTCCTTTAAACTTCCGTAAAACTCTCAAACCAGTGTTGCAGAAATGAAAACAATATCATTTAAAAAAAATATTTGAAAACAAGTTTCCATAATATATGGTGGTTTACAAAAATGGAACAGAAAATTCAATTTACAGTCTTGAGTTGGCAACTTGAGTGATCTCGCTATTGTTTTTTGTGTGTGTGCCAGTGTGTAACTATTTTATACTATAAAAAAAGTTTATAAATACTTGCCCATACACACCAAATTTGGAGAAATAAACTTTCTAATTTCATAGATAAATACATGACAAATTAAACTATATATTATCAAATATCAGCATCTTCATGTGAACGTTGAAAGAGAAATTTTCTGTAGGTAGTCATTTAAAAAGGCTAAAGTCCAGAATGCACTTCAACGTGCAGCTTAACTGGAACAAGAAAGACACTGAATTTGTTGCTTCATTTTAGCTAAACCGGTAAAAAAAAGAAGTCCATTGCAAGTTGGGCTTCTACCTTAAACAATGAAATGATAATAAGTGGTTGATTAAGCAATTAACAAAGAGTGTGCCCCACATGAGGACCAAGTCGAGGACGTAAGGACTCATAGTCAAGGATCTATGGACCACAGCATAGATGATGATGATGATGGATTATCTGCTACTAATTAAGGGGCATTAACTGATGCATTACAACCTTAAAGAGGCACCTAACATGGCCCCTCCCAACTCTATAACTTGAAATAATGGCCGACCATATCGAACCCACAAGAGTTTTCAAAGTACTTGGCAACATTAATGAAGGGTGGTCTATTGAGAAAGAAGAAGAGACGAGTAAGAGATTGAGAGAAATTGAGAGAGAAGAATTGTGATCAACTATTCCCTGCTTTCATTGATCTTTTCCAGGATATTTATAACAAAACAAATAACAACAAAATAACAAACTGAGGATAACAACAAAATAACAACTGAGGATAATAACAAATCCTAGAACAACTAACTAACAATTGGTCAAATGCATGGATTTATTAAAATAGATTTTAAGACTCCTAGATAATAAGGTAGTTAAATATAGTCTTTTAGGTGGGCTGGTGGCCTAGGCATGCGTTTGGGCCTCGCATGAATTGGGCCCGCTACACTCCCTTGCCCATCAGAAGAGTGCTTGTCCTCAAGCCCAATGTCCTCCGTCGCGGGCTTGGTCCAATGCCATCCATCATTAACCTGATCAACGGTGGCCCTTGTAGGAGAGGAATTTGTGGATCAGCCTGAGGTGGAGCAACGCCTCGGGCAGAAATGCCATCTCTTGAAACCGGATTGGCCCTTGCAGGAGTAGCCGCAGCGCTACTGATAGCCTTCCCATGTGCCGCCTCGTGCAGTGTGCGCGTCTGGGCGCTACTGATAGCCGTCCCATGTGCCGCCTCGTGCAGTGTGCGCGTCTGTTCCTGTGCAGTGGAGTGGGTGGGAGCAGGTGTAGCTGTGGTGTCATTGGTAGTCTCCCCCTGTGATGTTTCGTGAAGCGTGCGCGCCTGACGTTGGGCAGTGGAGTGGGTGTGTGCATTAATGTCCTGGGCGGCTGAGTGGTTGGGTTGCATTAATTCGTGGGTGGCTGAGTGGGTGGGCACATTTAATGGCTCTTGAATGTTGAAAGGGCTATGGAGCTCCTTTTGTTGTGTGTCCTCCTCATCCCTTTTTTCTTTCCCTTTGTTGCGCGAGTGGAGTTCCTCTTCCCCAACCCCTTTTCCCTTCTCTGTGTCGTGCGAATAGTGCGCCTCTTCCCCAACCTCTCTTCCTTCCCTTGTGTCGCATGGAGAGACCTCTCCGTTCCAGGTTTCGAGGGCGTCTTCGTCTTCCCAAGTGGCTGCCTCCTGTGGTAACTGGGACCATTGTACCAGGAGCTGTTTGTGGGGTTTACCTTGACGCCAAATGGTCCGGGTGGCTAGGATGGCACTTGGTGTGTGTTCCAACTCACTTGGTTCAACCGCGAGTGGGAATGTTGGAGCTGGTCTATCCGGTCGAAGGTGAAACGGTCGTAGCAGTGAGATATGGAAAACCGGATGTATCTTCGCTTCTGGTGGTAGAAGTAAACGGTAAGCCACGTTACCAATCTTCTCTAATACTTTGTAAGGTCCAAAAAACCTTGGTGCTAACTTGTGTGATGACCTGTTTCGCAGGGAAAGCTGACGATAAGGCTGGAGACGAAGGAGTGCTAAATCTCCAGGTTGAAAGGTAAAGTCTTGTCGTTTTTTGTCAGCTTGTGTTTTCATGGACTGTTGTGCTTTCTTTAAATGTTCCCGAAGAGTTTTCAGGATTGCCATGCGTTGACTGAGTGTGGAATCTACAGCTTCCAAGGATGACATGCCCAACGAGTATCGCAAGGAGCACGGAGGTGGTTTGCCATATGTTGCCTCGAATGGGGAGGTTCCGATGCTGCGATTGTAGGCTGTATTGTAGTGATACTCGGCGAAAGGTAAGAATTTTAACCATTCCGTCTGTTTTTCAAATGTATAAGCCCTGAGATACTGTTCTAACGTCCTGTTGACCCTCTCCGTTTGGCCATCCGTCTGTGGGTGGTATGCAGAGCTGTAGCGGAGACGTGTTCCTTGGAGTTGAAACAGAGCCTTCCAGAAGGCACTAGTAAAAATGGGGTCGCGGTCGCTGATAATGGACTTGGGTGGTCCATGCAACTTGCCGACGTTATCCCAGAAGGCTTGTGCGACTTTGGTTGCTGTGTAAGAGCTTGGCAGCGGAATAAAATGAGCACCTTTGGTCAGCCGGTCGACGACAACGAGAATAACAGAGCTTCCTTGAGTCAGTGGTAGATGGGTGATGAAGTCCATGGTGAGTTCGGACCAGATTTCCTTGGGTGTTTCAAGCGGCTGTAACAACCCATATGGTGAGTGGTTTATGGATTTCACCCTTTGGCATATGTCACAATATTTGACAAACTCCTGAACATCGTGTCTTACTGTTTTCCATGTATAAAATGTGCACACGCGGGAAAGAGTACGACGGACGCCAGCATGACCTCCTATAGGCGAGGAATGGAATTCTTGCAGCAAATTGGGAATCAGTGAAGACTGTGCCGGAATAAAGATGCGGCTTTTATGTAGTAGCAATCCATTTTGAACATCCCAGTCCCCTTTTTTGTCTTTGGATGATTGTAATTCCCTTATTATTTTGCTGGCATAGGGATCCTTGTGTAACTCGGTCTGTAATACGGATAAATATTGAGTGTGTGGTGTAGATAGCGAAGCGAGGTGCGCTGATGGGGCTCCCATATCCCCTTGTAGCTGGCGGGATAGACCGTCCGCAGCCGCGTTAGTAATTCCTGATTTAAAAGTGATTGTATAATTATACCCCAACAATTTGGCTAAAAATTGTTGCTGCTCCGGTGTCTGTATCACTTGATTCATCAGGTGGTGCAAACTCTTATGGTCCGTTCGTATGATGAAACTGGATCCTAAGAGGTATTGACGCCATTTGCCTACGGCCGACGTAATAGCATACATTTCCCGTACATAAGTTGACTGTGATTGCATGCGTGGGGAAAGTTTTTTGCTAAAATAAGCTACTGCCTTGCCGTCTTGGAGCAACACCGCTCCGATACCCGTACCTGAGGCATCTGTCTCGAGGATAAATTGTTTTTGAAAATTAGGCAGCGTGAGAATCGGTGCTTCAGTGAGACACTTTTTTAAATTGATAAAGGCCTGGTTAGCTTCCTCTGTCCAATAGAATTTTCCCTTGGTCAGGAGATCGGTGATTGGGGAAGCTATTTTTGCATAACCTTTAATAAATTTGCGATAGTAACCCGAAAGTCCGAGGAATGCCCGCACTTGAGTGACCGTAGTTGGAATAGGCCAGTCAGAAACAGCTATAACCTTATCCGGATCAGGGGAAACGCCCGCGCTAGATACAATGTGTCCTAAGAAATGAATAGATGATGTAGCAAACGAGCATTTAGAGAGTTTCGCATACAATTTGTGTGTTCGCAATATGTCTAGGACCTGACGTAAATGGGTGATGTGTGTTTGCAACGTAGGGCTGAACACTAAAATGTCATCAAAGAAGATGACCACACAACGTCTGAGGAGTGGTGCGAAAACATCATTCATGGTAGCCTGAAAGGTGGAGGGGGCGTTGGACAGTCCAAAGGGTAGAACCAGAAATTCAAAGTGGCCGTGGTGTGTCCGGAATGCTGTCTTATGAATATCCTCTGAGTGCATACGAATTTGGTGGTAACCCGAGCGGAGATCAAGTTTGGAGAATATTGTGGCTCCGTGGAGTTCGTCCAGCAACTCGTCGACGGTCGGAATAGGGAAGTGATCGCGCACAGTGATGGCATTTAAGGCTCTGTAGTCCACACAAAAACGCCAAGTTCCGTCTTTCTTTTTTACCAGTAGAACAGGGGAGCTAAAAGGGGATTGGCTAGGACGAATAATGCCGGTGGAGAGCATTTCATTACATAATTTTTCAATCTCACTTTTTTGGAAATGTGGATAACGGTAGGGGCGAACTTGGATCGGCTTTGTGTTAGGAAGTAAATGTATGTGGTGGTTATGTGGACGATGGGGGGGTAAGGTGCTGGGAATGGTGAACACGTCATTGTAGGTGGTGAGTAGTGTGTGAATATCGGGTATGGCGTGGTGGGGTTCCTTGTCATGTATTGGTGGTGGGTTAGGTGATTTGGGTTGTGAGTGGGTAAAACACATAAGACAAGAAGTGTAAGCATCGGTGGCCATAAGTTTGTTCAACTTAGCCGAGGATATAAGGATGGGATTATCCGGTTGGTGTCCGTGAAGTTGAATTTGGGTACCCTGGTGGTCAAATGTCATTATTAATTGGCTGTAATCAGTGAGAATGGGTCCCAAAGTGCTCAACCATTGAACCCCGAGGACGATATCTGCACCCTTTAATTCCAAGGCATAGAAATCCATGTAGAATGTGTGGGATTGCATTATGATTGGTACTTCCTTGCAGTACGCTTGGCATTGAAGTCCCTCACCATTGCCGACCTGCACAGTAAATGGTTCTAAAGTCTGCAAAACCAGTCCCAAATAAGTTGCCATTTTATGAGTGATAAAATTGTGAGTGCTGCCTCCGTCAATTAAAACTTGGACATGTTTGCCAAATATCGTTCCCGTCAAGCGAAATGAACGTGGGGAGTAATGGCCAAATAGAGCGTTCAAACTGATCTCAGAAAAAGAATTAGAAATCTTATCTTGAAATTGAGATTCTAATGATTCTTCAGAGGCAGGCGGAGGGGGTTCTTCTTCGGTGCCGTCAAAATAAAGCAAGGTTGCCTTACCTTTGCATTTGTGTCCGAACACGTATTTTTCATCACAACTATAGCAAAGCCCTTTTTCTCTTTTCTGTTGGATTTCTTCTGGTGAGAGTCGCTTGATAGAGAGGGGGGATGTGGTGGCGGGATATTTGGTGGTGTGTGGTGGAGTGGCTGAAGTACTGGCTGGTAACGGTGGACGTGGGGTCCACTGTCGTTGGGTGCGATACCCTGTATGGGAATCTGTGTGCTGGTCTTCATATATTTTGGCTAGTGAAAATGCAGCATGGATATCTTGAGGGCGTTGAATTAAAACTTGGCTTCGAATGTTTGGTTTGAGGCCGGCCACAAACAAGGCTCTTTTAAGTGTTTGTGAAAGACCAGGTACCCTGCTGGCCATGACTTCAAAGCTAGCCTGAAAGTCGCTGACCGTGGTTTGTTGGCGGAGGTTGGCAAGACACACTGCCGGATCTTCAAACTCTGATGGGCCAAACCGTCTTTGTGCCGCTACCACGAAGGCTGGCCAATTTGGAATTAACCCGTCATTGAAAAGTCCTTGGAACCAAGAGTTGGCTGGCTTGTCAAGGTTGAACGAAGCAACTAGCACGCGTTCTGCTTCTGGTATGTGATAGAAATCAAAATAGCGATTGGCATGGAAAATCCAATCTGTGGGATCGCCATCTGCAAACCTGGGGAATGTGATTTTCGTTGGTTGTGTGCGGTTATTGCTAGTGTTGGGTGGTGATTGGAATGGGCCGGAACCGAGAACTCCCGAACCGTTGGACTGAGTGTCCAGAATGCGATTGATATCTTGCCTGAGCAACGTAAATTGTTGGTTTTGCTGTGTTTGTGATTGCAGCAATTTTGCCTGTGAGTCTTGTAATGCCAAGTGTTGTTGCTCACGAACGAGTTCGGCTGCTGTTAGTTGTTTCTCAAGGGTTTCGATGCGTTGAGTCATTTCACGCATGCGTGTGTTCTCTGCCATTGGGGAGGGAGATCAGATGAAAGCACCAATGAAGGGTGGTCTATTGAGAAAGAAGAAGAGACGAGTAAGAGATTGAGAGAAATTGAGAGAGAAGAATTGTGATCAACTATTCCCTGCTTTCATTGATCTTTTCCAGGATATTTATAACAAAACAAATAACAACAAAATAACAAACTGAGGATAACAACAAAATAACAACTGAGGATAATAACAAATCCTAGAACAACTAACTAACAATTGGTCAAATGCATGGATTTATTAAAATAGATTTTAAGACTCCTAAATAATAAGGTAGTTAAATATAGTCTTTTAGGTGGGCTGGTGGCCTAGGCATGCGTTTGGGCCTTGTATGAGTTGGGTCCGCTACAATTAATCCCTGTCTCATTTACGAATCATCCATTGAACTTCTATCTTTTGACATTTTAAATCCGTGCACATATGCGTAATTCTAATTTCCTTACCATTGTTAAGACTGAAGAGTAATCATGGTACGGTTGAAGCAAATCTTTCCTTTTGCACTACTAAACTTTATTTTAAAATGTTCTATCTTGAAGTGTAGAATAGATGACGAAAAATACTTTCCCCCCATTAAGAAAATTCGATTATAACTGCACCATTTTTGCTTCACTAATTGTTATGTTGTAGAGATAAAAAGCATGCACCTGGCCCAAAGCCCATGCTGCACCTCGAAAAAACCCTGTACGTTATATAAGGCAAAAAAAAAAACACATTGTCTAATCCTAAACACTATAGATCACACACACCTTGAAGGCATACGCCTAGGTCAAAATTTTAATTCTACCTAATCTAATATCTAGAGAATTATAAAACCCTTCTTTTTTACAAGGAAAATTCGACCTACTGCACCATTCTTGCTTCACTAATGTTCCTTATTTCTTTCCTTTTTATTTTTCATATATTCTTTTCCACCTTTTCATTGTCTTTAGTGTTTTGTTTTATTTTATACACATTTAATATGCTTTAATTCTATGCTCTACTTACTTATGAATACCCATTCTTTCTTTCTTTCTCCACTACTGTTATTTGATATAGACACATTTGTACTTGCTTTATTATCCTTAACCGAGTATGGTGACAGACATACTCTAAGACTCTTAGACTAATCCTTTAAATGCTGTTACAATTAGTTTACGAACAAAAAAAAGCTTTGCCAACATTTGTTTGGGCCTGCATTTTTTTTTTTTTACGTTTTATTTATTCAAGCCGGTTTCATTCTATTTGAACATCATTTGACCTATTTTACCATAAAGCATGTGGATCAACTAGAACATGATTATTCCAGCTTAAAAACTGCTATTGAGTTTAAGTCCTCCGTACACAATTGTTCCATTCGCAAATGTATTAAAAACTTGAAAGGAGACATTTTGTCACCCTTATGGGCTGACTGACTCAAATTAGATTAACCGAGTAATTAATTAAGAATGGAGAAATTTCAAAAAAATAAATAAAAATGCTCGCATTTACTTAATTAAAACTATGTATTATATAAGTTTGCAACCTGACAGCTTGTAATTAAAAAAAAATCTAACCAAAGGGGTGAAACACTTAACAGAACGTGTCCAAGGATCGAGTTTCAAGTTCGATTCTTGAAAAAAAAAAATTGGGGAAGAGAGGAACCTTTGCACTCTTGGGCACAAAGAAAAAACAGTTAAAATAATTAGTTTTAGAAATGAGATAAGATATTACTACCAATTTGTTTCACCGTTAGATCGATTGTGTGGATCCAACGGTTATATTTATTTTCACATTTGCATGGTTAAGATTCTCCATATTTAATGGTTTCTTGTCAATATTTTATGCTTTCACATTAAATATGGAGAATCATAACCATACAAAGGAAAAAATAAATATAAAGTATTAAATATAGCGAGAAGAAAGAAGATTTTTAGAAAGTTGAATCAGAACCGTTGGATCAACATAATCAATCTAACGATAAAATAAACTGGGCAGTATATTGGTAGTAACAATATCCTATCTCTTTAGAAATAGGGAAATATTGGATTATAATTTTAAAAGACTTTTCTGAGATAACAAATCTTATAGATTTTAAAAAAATTATTCATAATTGGAGAGATTTTAAAGACTTTTTTTACAATCAAGAATTCATAAGATTGGATTTTAAAGTATTTTAATAAAATTTATAAGATTTGAAAGAACAATATGGATTTATAATATTTTTAAAAACCAAATGAAATTTTAACAAACATTAAAAATTAATAAAAATAATAAAAGAAATGTAAGGATATTAATAAATAAAGTAAAACATAATATAATTTTCTCAATCGATAAAATTCATGCTAAATTTTCTTTTGAATTTTTTTGCAATTGATCTTGTAAACCTTGGAGTTTTTGTTCTACGTGAGGACAGTTTTCTAACCATATATCATATGCATGTTTTCATTGAGTATTCCAAGAAAATTTTGAATTTGAATTTTTGGATTTTTTTTCTGGTAAGCGAATTTCTGGATTTTATTACATGAAAGTTTAAAAAATTTCTCAAATTATTTTAAATCGATACATTGAAACCTTAAATTATTTTTGGCTTTTAAAAATAAGTTTTTAGTGATCTATTGACACAAACTATTTGAAATCGTTTCCAACAGCGAAAGAATTTTGTTCATGAATGTATTGTTATGAAAAAGAAGGTTCATATTATGAAAGTTTCAATTTTACTTTAAATCGATCTTGTTTCATTGATGTAAAATAAAACTTGGTTTAGGGTTTTTTGTTTCCCCGTTATTTTTCCACTGTTTTATGTTGTTTTTAATACTAAAATTACACATTTTTGTACCAAGAAAAATAGCGACCAATAACTTAAAAACATTTTTTAAACTTCCAAAAACTCTCAAAATTGCCCAAAATTCTACTATTTTTGAGATGGATTAAGATTAAATTCTTGTTGCATTGTTGTTTCTGAGTTCTTTTGTGATGAAAATCGCTTAAAAATCTGCTCTTATTAAGCTTTGACGAAGCTACCATGTCGAAACCTGATTTCAAGCAGGTAGACCCGCCAAGGAAGAGGAAGACACTATAATAGAGAAATCTCAAGAAATTCTAGGATTGGGGTGAGATTGTGAGAGAGACATCCTATTTATATTTCTACCTAAAAAGTCTCATGAAATCCACACCAATAGAAAATTCATTTAACAGATTTTTGAATACCACAAGATTATTTTTCCTTTGTTTTAAATCCTGATTCAATACCAACGAAATTGGACGAACTCTAAAATAATCTTTTAAAATCCTAATTGATTACCACTAAACGGGGTTGGACGGGCTGACTGGTCTTTTAACTGGTTAATGGCATACCGGACCACCCACTCTGCCACCTCTAATGCATATATAGCCAATCAATTGTGAGTTCTTTTAGGGCTTGTGGCTCTAAAGTATTCTGGAGACAAAAATATTATTGATATTATTGCATAAATGAATTACATGATAGCCTTTTGTTTTGGGTGGGGATTACATGATAGCCTTTAATTATAGTACAACTGTACAATCAAGGCATTAGAATTTCAACCTACATTCTATAAATTATTTAAATATCTCGCCAATATCACAAAAAGAGTTCTAAAGATAAAGTGATAATCGGAAGTCTTGCTTTTATTTAAAAATAAAAGAAAAGTGATCGATTGGTTAACAAAACGCACGTTCGATCTGATGTTTTTTTTTTTTTTTTTGTCAATAAGCAAAATGTACGCCATCTCAAATGAATGAATTGAAAGCAATACAATAATAAAGTTCTTGCACTTCAACGAGATGTAATGGACCCCAATCCCAGTGGACACGGTTGTAACTTGTCACACTCGTTGAAGCACCAAAGTCTGCAACTTTATGTGTACCAAAATTACAAAGGGTCTGCTTTTTTATCAAGTAAATGATGAATTTGACATCAACAAAGACTGCCCGTGAACTAAATTGAAGATTATTTACTTCCAAATGGTTTGTAGTAATTTTTAAGAGAAATATGTATAATATAAAATTATTATTATAGCCTTCACCCACTGACGGACGCAGGTTGTAGCACATGTCCGGAATTGCGGACATGAATATTATGATTTTGTTTTTTACTTGGTTCAATATTTATATCAGGAATAAATATCCTTTTAAGTCATTAATACAAAATACGGTCCCCACTTTATTTCCTTATAAAAAAATTAGTCTCGAGTTTCCTAAGAAATTCAAAGTAGATCAATTTAGTTAAAATCGTGGTCCCTCACAAATTCAAAAAATACACACATTAGTCACTCAAAATGACTAAAATGTATCCACTTTGAATTTCAAGGGACCAGGTCACTGGTTTTTTTTTTTGTAAGGGATTAAAGTGGGACTCAATTTTTTGTTAGTTACCAAAAAAAGTATTTACTCTTATATTAGTTAGCAACGAACAGAGATGATTAAAACAACGTAGCAATGCAAATTGATTAGAGAGAAAACTTATTCCTCCTCCCCTGTCACGTGCCCATTCTCATGCTCTCTTAATCTTTTATTTTCTTTTTCTTTTTTTATAAAAAGAGAAGATTGATTGCACGTCTGACATTCTCAAATAAGTTAATCTCTACAGACGAGACCTTCATTGTGATTTCGCTTGTCTTTTGTACCGGTAGTGTTGAATTTTTTATTCACCACTATAAATTAGAATGATGATGTATGGATGTATTGGAGTATATTCTCATATTTGTTTTGGAGGATTGGTAAGATTTAGAAGGGAAAATGATTGGTCAAACTATTGCCGGCAGTTTGTTATAGAAGCAACTAGATTATGAGCGAGTTCATAACCTTGTACATAAAGCGTTAATCTAAACTATCTTTACAAAAAAAAATTCGGGGGCAGGACATAAACAATTTCTTCTGGGTTCGCCACTACCTTTACCTAACCATTTAAAGTATTTATGTTGAAATATCAAAGTTTATGTAATCAAGTGATTACAAGTTCGATCGTTACCATCTCCATTTTATTAGTAAATAATTAAATGTTGTGAAGTTTTTTTAGTCTATGTAAATGAGTCTATACATTATCTGTCTTTCAAGTCGAATAAGCTCGTGTGCGGAATCATATTAGAAAAAATAATATAAAATATTAATATGACTTTCACGGTAAACTTTTGAATTGAAATGGCTATTTCTAATACAATAACCTTATTTATTGAGTGATGAGTGGCATAGACAATATGTTTTTAGTATCAAAGATATATTAAATAAAGAGAAATATGATTAAGAACATATATAGTGTAAATTAATTAAATGTAAAAGTATTGAGGTTTTAACATTTGGATATGATATTTATGATTTCTTTTTATATTCTTTTCAAGTTTAAGTTGTTGAATTAAAGTTTTGATGGATCAATGAAGTTGAAGTCAAGACACGAGAAGAAAAGAAATTACAAGTCTGGTCCAAATTAAAAGCCCATGGACTTTCACTTATAAAAGACACACTCTAGGGTTTTCTATTCATTATTGGATTGCAAAACTCATGATGGTTGTGGCTTAGCAGAGGGAAAAGCTCCGTTCCAGAACTGAGGAACGGTCAAAGCTTCACCATGATTGCTAGAGTTTGTATGTTCTAGGAATACGCTAACAAACTCTACGACTTATGATTCTTGATCTTAATGTTTGCTCAAAAAAAGGCTATAAGGGATTAGGGCCTTGAAATAAAGTAAAGAACTAAAATCACTAAGGGATTGGGGGTTTAGTTAGTTTAGATAGAATTGTTGATAATTGATCTTGAATGTTGATTGCATGAAAGGTTAGACTTGTTAGGAAACCTTTGGGGAAGTCAAATTCCTAGCTAAGCTCGTTATCAACTAAAGTTAAATCGTTTTCTTTGCGTTCTTCGTTCTCGAATATTGTTCTTGGTTCTTACTGTTGAAAACTAAAAATATTTTCTTTAAAATTCAATTTTTATTAATTCTGTAGAGGATAATATAAAACCATTAAAAAGGCCCTCATCTAACACCTTAAGATTTTGGGTTGAAATGGTTCTTAATATGGTATCAGAGCTTGAGTGACTACAATGTCACAAGTTCGATCCTTACGGCCCCACTTTAAAGTGGAATTAAAATAAAAAGCACAAAAAGGTAAACCAAAATTTGGGACTGTGCAATAATTCACACTTCAAGCCCAAAGGACTCTTGTGTGAGGGGTGTGTAGAGAATAATATAAAACCATTCAAAATGCCCTCACCTAACACCTTAACGTTCTGGTTTAAAATGGTTCTTAACAAATTCAAAATTATATTCTCCAAAACTTATAAGATCGATCTAACTTTAATATCGATCCACTTGCTGAAATTTCAACACTAAGGTATTCAAACTCCATTATAACTCTGAAAATAAAGACCAATTATCAGTTATGCCTAACATAAGAAGCTAGTGATAGAGATCGTACTGGATGAAATGTCTTGTGAACGGCCAGATGTAATGATTGTTTTTTAAGAAACATCAACAAAATTAAGCTGATAGATGTCTCCTATAGCTATTTGTAGCTGAATCGATAATCTCAATAAGAATATTTTCTTATGAAGCAATTGGATATTACTGACCTCAGTTCAAGACCTTTCAGTGGTCAGAAGAAATCATGCTAAGAAGCTTATTAGTGATTTGTTTTTCCTTTTTCCTTTATTAATCTCTTGTTGGAGGAGATGGATTGGTAGCAAAGCAAAGGAAAAAAGGACACATTTTCGTTTTTCAAAATCAAGAAAGAATTACGTGTCAGGAACTATAAATGGCTTTTTGAATGAGACATTACTTTAACTACGTCAAAAATTAAAAGCATATATAACTTTCAAGACACATACGCATCTTTCCCACCAACAATACCTTGTGAAAATCTTTCAGAAACCTTATTCAGACTGCGTCTAAGAGTACAGAGACCGATCAAGGAAAGTGAATTAAATAGTACTTGCTGCATAAAATCACAAGGAAACTGAACCATTATATGCAGTCAGCGACATTGCAACATGATTCCATAACAATACCGTTAGTTTTTAACTGTTGAGTCTGCTACTCTTTCGTGTTATATACAAACAAGCAAAATGCATGGAATTGTTAGTCTTAACACATATCCTACTGTAGTAGCCTGGTTTCTGATAGAGTTACACTACCTGCTATGGCCCTTAAATTTCCCGTTGTATTGCTCCATTTTATTTTACCAAACTTCTTTCTTCTATCTTAAAAATATCTCAGATTTCAATAATAGATATTCTGCCATGCTTACAGTACAAAAACGAACAAAGTAAAGCATAAAGAAAGCAACAGTCATCAATATAGTAACCTATATATGTAACCTGAAACTCTGCTTCCTTTACCTCCTAAAGAAAAAGTGGCAGTGGCACATTCTGATGTTGTAAAAAGTGTCACTTCAAATTGTTACAGCAAGCATGACCAATTCCCCTACTCACCCTTAGCCCCTCTCTCTTAGTGTGCAAATTGGCGCATTTGTTTCACTCATAATCAGATATTAATTCATGACAATGGTTCGTTACACTCATCAATCATATAGAACCAATGATGGCTTAGATCAGAGTTTTCATTCAAATTTCAAAGCCTTAACGACAGGTCAAGCTGGCTAATATCATCCTGAACATTTTCAGAAGGATAAACTCTGGACCAGGAAGCCACACCTTCCTTGGAACCATAACTAAACTCTCTTTCTCCAACAAGCTTCGCACCTTGTCCTTGGTTATCAAGTACCCCAAGAGCACGACCAAGATGGTGAGAAGCACTGAAGTTTGATCGCTGATCTTGTCCTCCATAAGATTGCATGGCTGAACTCAACTCCCTGCTCTTCTTGGCCAGTGTCCTTTCCAGCTTGTGAGCATTTTGATGGCCTCCAAGCGCTTGAGAGCTGTAAAACTTTCTCTGGCAATAGTTGCATGAGAATATGCGAGGCTGATGAGGCTCCATGGAACTAAAAGGTGAAGATGAAGGAGATAATGATGGCTCAAGGTGAAGATCTAGATTGAGTTGATTCTCATTCTCATGATCTGGTTGGGTTAGGTGAAGAGAAGTATTAGGATGGAAATTCATGGCTATCTAGAGATAGAGAGAAATGGGGGAAGGACGATATATACAAAACTAGTGGTAGTGGTTCAAAGTGTACGATGGAGTAGTAGTGTGGAAGAGAAAGCAATAGAGAGAGAGAGAGAGAAGGATATAGGGTGCGAAGTGGGGGTGAGAGGACCTTTAAGCAACATAAGAGGCTCAAAGGGTTCACTGTTTCTGAAGACACAAATAGTAGTATATTGAGTGAACAAGAGACGGTATTGAGTGAGATAGAGGGACATATATCTGCAAGATAAGTGGAGAATCAAAGAGGTTGTCGCCTTCATTAATGGCAGAGTTAGGATCCTTTGTCGGTCGATGTTCAAAAAAAATAATAATGCTCTGGGTACCCCGTATGAAACCCACTATGAAGATTAATCAGGTTTTATTATTTGTATTTTAATTTGGTTTTTGTCTTTGAAAATGTGTGAACGTTTGCAAAATAAGCATATAATCACAAGTTCTAACCCGCATTGTTGTGACCCTTATCAACAAGGAGTTGAAACTCACATCATGCAGTGTTCCATCAAACTTCTAATTATGGAATTACAAAATGGGCAAGATAAGCCACCTTGACTAGACTAAATAATGAACATGATAGGAGACCATTTTTACATTTTGTCTTAAATCAAAGGGTGTACTATGCATATATTTCACTATCTGTCCATAGAAGATTGGACAATCATCCCCGTTTTAACAAAATCGGCGGCTTAAATTTAATTAATATTGAAGCATTGTGCTCATAGACCTCTTATGAATTACGACTCTATATGTATAATGGTCAAGTACCATATAAGCCATGTACATCTGTCTCTGCCCATGTATGTACATGTACATATAAGTACAAAGTCTAATCGTTTTGGTTCTCTATTCACTCAATAATGGCATACCTACCAATAATCCTTAATTTCCCTTGATTTTAAGCGACTTTATATCGTAAAGAATCAATTCAACCCAAAAGTTGTTGGATGAGACTACATCAATGATTTTATATATCTCAACACGCCCTCTTTTGGGGAAGGATATTATAACAATCAAGTTGTGTTACTACTATGTTACTACCAATTAATCTCACCGTTAGATCGATTATGTTGATCCAACGATTATACTTATTTTCATCTTTGTATGGTTATGATTCCCCATATTTAAAGGCCCACCTACCTGCGCTAAGAAAATTCCACAAGAGAAAGTGGGGGCGGTGAGGATTGAACCCGGGAGCTTAAGCTGTTAGGTGAGGCTAAATTAATGATTTTATATATCTCCACGTATATAATATGCATTTCCATTTAAACCCAACACAAACCATGCAATAACTTGCCAAATTAGTTGGCCCTAATAAAAAAGGCAGGGTGACTTATATACAATCCTGAAATGTTGATGAAGTGAATTTCTCTCTAGTAGTCTGTGACGCTGCAGCACTACTAGTTACAGACCTGACTATACTGAATCTGTATTGATGACTTTACCTTCAATTTCATCAACTATAGTCAGAGCCAGAATGGTGAAACAGGTTGTTCTAGCTCTGTACTCTGGCTTTGTCATGATACCATTATTAATTAGGACCAAACTTACTCTTCTATTCTATATATCTTGCTTTCTCTCTCCTTCCCTCCCTCTCTTATTTAGTGATTTTACAAATTTTGTTGACTGGACCAAGCACATGGGACATGGAATTATAAAATTGTATATTAACAGACAAATTAAATTCGAACCATCCTCCCACACAGGTATTCGTTATAGCATATAATCCCCTTCACTGAATATAGGCTTCAATAATTTAATAGTAAACCATGATTGAGGGATCATAATCTTGTCATCGGCTACGATTGCGGTGAGCCTTGTCTGTAAATCACAGACACAAATTGAACCAATAAACTAAATCCTGTTGCCGTATGGTCAGTTACTTAGTCTTAAGATTCCAAAGCTAAGGAAACATTAATTCTTGTGCTAAAATATATAATATCCACTCAGTTATGGGATGTTTCCCTTTGTACTTGAACAAACCTACATTAATGATAACTGGGTTCCATGTATATGTAGGCTAATGTTAATTAAACAAGAAGAAAATTAAATTTTAAGGGCTTGTCTCTTAGACATGTAACAAAACTGCACTAATCTCTGCAACTTCAGTTCTTTAAATTAACATTATACCATAATCATGATATGAAATATGATGCACTCAAAAGGAGCTAATCCCTGAATGAGTCTAAACTTAGATTAGTTGTATGAAAATGGGCCTTATTAGTATTTTTCACGTTTCGGGCTTGTTTTGATGATATTTTAGGATTATTTTTTATGGAAAAAATCTTTGTCATTTTAAATAACACTGTTTGTGTCATTCTAAGTGAAATTACTATGGTTTAGTAATTTTTTTTTTCTATCTCATCCCCAATACTCTCTTTTTCTCTCTCATCCTGATTTTGAAAAAACCACCAAAATACAATAGCTTAATGTAAAATGACATAAAATAGTATCTTTGACAAATATTTTTCCCTAATTTTATCTAAAGTAACAATTTTGTAACTGTGCACTTTTCATCTTAATTGCTTTTAAAATTGTTTGAAACCGATTTTGGAGGTTAAATTTCTAAACATTATTTATGTTTTTCGAGAATTAAGGTTTTCCAATCCCAATTCATATCTTTGGCCTATTTTTAGTGTGTTTAAGCATTAAAACCAGTGTTATTGTTCCAAAAAAAAAAATGCAGTATCTATTAGTCATTTCTTGTAAGAATTAATTGCATATTTTTTTAAGGTTTGTCGTTTTTGTCGATGTTATAGATGAAAAAAGTTACGGCAAACATATTTACACTAGGATATAGAGCCAGATCCTGAAATAAAAAAAATTCCTCAATACGGATTCGGATCTTACCGAAAATAAGTGATGCTACAAATTTTCTGATCTCCAACAACAACATAACTATTAAAGCCCTTTTTGAATTGCGAAACTAATAAAGTGACAGAGTGAACTAATGTCTCAAATAATGGGGTAGTATTTTTTTGTAAATTTATATTTGATTAATTTTACATTAAAATAAGAAAGATTGGAAAAAATCTTTAAAATGAGCTAACCTTTAAAATAAGTAAATAAGAATTATTTGTTCTTAAATTTAAAAAGGATACTATCACAATATGCTTAAAATTTAAATAGTTTTAATATATTCCTCCTAAAAGAAACACAGTTGATCTAAAATGATGGTTTGATCATTTTACGAGAAAGTCTACCGAATTTTAGGTAGCCCCATTCCAAGCTTCTAAAGTGACTTTTACCTATTTTTTATGGATTTTATAAGAGTTATGTGGTAGGAAAAGTGATTGTGTTATGTTATAGAGATTCGTTTTACGTGCCAATTTTTTTTTAATTTTTTTGCTGCGGGCCCCATAAAATATTGTGTGTAGAAAATTTTTCATGATCGTATTAAATGATAGATAATAAATTCATTTTTTATTGTTATGCTTGCCAAGTTAGTTAAGTGTTGAGTAATTTTAACCTATCACGGCCTATGGTCGAGTTGTGACAGTACTGTGTTGATTGGATTGCCACCTGAAGCCTTTTCACGGAACTGGAATATAATGCTATGGATTTTCTTTGTATTGAGCTACAGGCTCACTTGCATGCCAATTTTTGTTAGGACAACCATACGTTGCATTCCAAGTTCCAAACATTTGTTTGGGTTTCGGCCCATTTGCTTCATTAAAAAAAGTTGTCCTTTCTCTAATATCAAGACCGTGTGCTCAATTACTCAATATAGTAAAAGGAATTATATTATTCTCGACATAATATTTAAAATTTGTAGACTACAAAAATATTAAAAAGATTTCTGACTTTAGTACATTATATACCCCACAAAAAAATCAAAAGAAAAGTCTATAGACAAAATACAAAATGACCATAAAAATAATTTATGGACACGTTGCCAAGCCAAAAAACAAAATACTGGGATCCAGGCTTCTATTTCACCATTGGGTTTTTAAAAAAAATAAATAAATAATTCTGCAGTATTAATTTTATTTTATTTTTAATTTAAAAACTATTTCTAAGCATCGGTGTGTAGAGATTATTTATTGTGGTCCGGGACCACCGTTCTTTTGGTGGTCCCTTATATAAATGGAAGGGTAAAAGCGAAAATAAAAATAAAAATAACAGAAGTAAAAAAAAAAAAGTAATATAATAGGAAAGAGCACCGGTTATTGGATGGTCCTATACCAATAAATATTTCCCAGTGTGTATAATGTAATTTCTTCGTTGATAGGAAGAGTAAAGGTTTTTGATACGAGGTGTTGATACCATCCTTAAAAAGAAAGTGTTTTAATTTTCAAATGGGTATGCTGTCAACACGATGCCTTTGGTGCTGGACACCGAAGACAGAGGCGTCGGACGCATTTTAGCTTTAATGAGGACATTGTTATAATGGTTTGTCACTTTTACTGTTGTGGTTGCAGATCAAAAAATTTATATTAAATATATTTATACGAGAAATTATGCAGATCCTGACATTTTTTTGAAAATAAAATAAAATTAAGGATTCTCATACATATTCTAACATTTTATGTATTACTATAAAAATTTTCTTTACAACGACATTAAAAGTACATTTGCTTTGTTATAATTTCAAAATTTACCATTAATGATCTTAGGGGGCGTTTGGTAGAGGGGAAAAAAAATTCTATCCAGAAATCTCAATTTAAAAAATATGTTGAAAATATTCAATTTACGATAATATCTGAAAATTTAAAATTTAGAAAAATTCAATATGCCGGCTACCAAATGCCCTTTAATGTCCTCTCTATTATTGTATGATTTTAAAACATTAAATCTGAGAATGTATTTAAAGTACTTTTAATTTCTACAAGCTAAGAGAATAATGACATTAAGTATATTTAGACACAACAATCAATCCAAAAATATTAAATAATGTTCACACAATCCATTCTTAACTAACATGAGACTTCAATCATTCACATCTAGATTCTTCAATATAAATTCTTTTTTAAGGAAGAGATGGAAACAATTAGCTCATTTGGCTGTGTTCTGATTTTTAATTCTTAATACTATTTTGTAAAATAATTATGAAAAATAATTTTTTTTTTATTTTTTTGTTTTGAAAGAATAAAAATAACTCAGACATGTTCAATAAATTTAATTTTAAAAACAATAACAAAGTTACAATTTCTTTTTATAAAAGAGACATTATCAAACAGGTTTTTTTTTTATTTTCTCTAAAAATCAAAAAATTATTTTTGAAAACTTGTTTCAAACAAGCCCAATGTCTTATGTCTAGCTTTTAGACATGGAATATATGCGTGAGGCAGACTTAGATAAGAGGTTGTGAATGTATTAATGATTATTTTCTTAAATTAACACTAGACTTTTCAGTGTATTTTGTCTTCACTCACATGATTATTGAAAAAATCTTCCAAGAATAATCCATTCCATAATTGTTTCAAATTAAATATGCTTAACTATGAAGTTCTTAAGTTATAAACTACCAAAAAAAAATATATATCTTATTAAAATAGGTAATACTAATTAATTCGTATCCTTAAATTTATTTATTTATTTTGGATATTAATTCGATTATTTCATATATTCCTCTTACCGGAAGACGTTATTCATCGCCCTCGTAAGCGGCTGCGCCGTTACAGTGGACAAGCATGTTTGCATTTTTTCTGACTTCAATTAACTTAATACATAGAGGTGAGTGAGATGAGTCGGGTCCTCTACTTTCACAATCTTTGGGTATCTTTTTCTGCCTACACGTGGATGACTGTGCTCCTCTACTCTCTACTGGAAATGGTTCCTCTCTTTTCGATGATAGTGATAACTATTTCTTTTGTCGTACGTACACTGATCAGCTTTAGACTTCAGTTAATGGCATATGGTTGTGACTTCTGATGAAACGATCACTAAAGCTCCAAAGTGAACATGCCCCATCACTTGCAACTTGCAACTTGCAACTTGCAACTCTTCATGACACTGTAATTTCTTTTTCATGCTTACTTTTTTTTCTTTTGCTTCTTGGCTGACAATATTCCGATGGTCTTCCCATTTTAAGCCTCACACTACTCCCTTTTGAACCAAAAAATAAATTTGCAATTTACCAGGGTGGAACAAGAACATCAAACAACGTGGCTAAATTCAAAGGTTATGCCGAGAATTGGGAACATATTCCACATTTGGTTTCAAATATTTGCAATTTGGACAATACGCTACTATAATCCAACAAATACGCCGTCCCATCTGAACTTCAAGTTGAGTTTTAAGAATTGATGATTTTTTAATTTAATTGCAAAATTAATAAACTAAAATGCAAAGATAAAGTATAAAAGAAGACTAAAATAAATAACAAGCTAAATTAAAGCAAGTAAATAAAATTGGGTTTCTGAAGATTTATTAATAAAGTAAGCAAAGTAATAACTAATTATATCATTCCATTTTCTTTAATTAATAGTAAATTATTAAATCATCAAGATTTAATCATATTAATTGAAAGGCAAATAGAATCTAACTTTAAAACTTAAAATTAGATACAAAACAAATTAACATTGTCGTAGTGCCAAAATAATTAAGGTTTCACCGTCCCCTTAATTCGTACAAATAATTTAGCAAGACTCAATCGAATGGTTGTGTATTGTTTATGCGGTGCAGTTTATTTTTTAAAGTAAACAAACTTATTGTT
The DNA here is from genome assembly GCA_032173675.1 of Gastrolobium villosum. Lineage (NCBI taxonomy): Eukaryota > Viridiplantae > Streptophyta > Magnoliopsida > Fabales > Fabaceae > Gastrolobium > Gastrolobium villosum. The sequence continues at coordinate 14,521 of JAVKPL010002596.1, read as the reverse complement.
CGTTTATAAACAGATTGATTACTATAGGTGTTTAGCCTCTACATAATTTTCACTTTTGAAATTTTTACAAATCAGTGCTGGTGTTTCCGGTTTGAGTTTTTTTTTTTTTTTAAGTATTTATTAGTTATAATTTCCGCTGACAAGCAGCAATCACACCGTGTGGATCTGTTGGAGTACTATATCAGATGGTTATTGATTCATCATGTGTGTCATTAGTTGAACCACTTAAATTGGATTTGTATGAAAATATATAATAAATATGGACATAATTATTTTTTCATCGATAACTTTTTCAATCTTGTTTGTTGATAATATAAGTATTTTCAATCATGATCATTTCCATAAATAATATAATAATATAAACATTTTTTTATACCATTCGGCATCTGAATTCTTAATTGACCCGATTAATTTCTAGCAAACAGTATCGAGCGAAATGGTATTATAAGAAGATAATCAACTAATAATTATTATTTTTAAAATTATTTTTTTATTTCATGACTACTTATTTTTTTGGGGTGCGTCAGATTCTTTGGAGAATTCGTTCATCCTGTAATTCATATTATCACTTAGTCAACCCAAGGAGTTATAAGTATTTCTTTCTTATACAGGTAATTCCACCACAAACCTTTTAACCACCCATTATAATTTTTTTTATAGATATATTTATAAAAAAATATTATAAACTCTTATAAATTATATTATGTATTAAGGGATGTATATTGTATACTGGAATATATTACCCCTAATACATAATGTAATTTATAAAAGTTTATAAATAAAAAATTTATAAATATAACTTTTTTCTTAATTTATTTAGATAACACACCTTAACATTTCTTATCTTTAAGAAAAACAAATAAATAAATAAAAAAAATAAAAAATGCAGGTGCCACACTTTAGATGCTGTACATGAAGAGACCTATGTTTCACATAATTCATTAAGGTGTTTGGTATGTCTAGAAAAGTGAGGGTGAGTTTCCTAATCCTATATTGATAGCACATTAGAGAACAAAATTTTGAGAAAATTATTTTTCTAGGATTTCATGTGTATTTTCTAAACCGAAAAACTATGAAAAAAATACTATCGAAAGGGTGATATTTCAAAAATCCTAGACAGTGAAAAATATGGATTAATTTTTCAGACAAAAATAAATAAACATATTATTAAGAAAATTAACACAATATTTTTTAGAATATTTTGGCCTATTAAATATTTTTTTAATAATTTTTTCAAAAAAATTATTTTCCAATCATATTTTTTCAAAACGTAATTTTCAAAGGGAGAGGTTATACTTACGACCTATTTTCCTTTACAACCTCTTACAACTAATATCTTAACCGTTAATTTCCGCCAATAAACAGTTAAGATTTATAATGAATTAATAATTAATTAATTAATTTTATTTACGAAAATCTTAACCGTTAACTGATGAAAATCAACGATTAAGATATCACTGGTAAAAGGAAATAGGTCGTAAATATAACTCTTACCATTTTTAAATAAAAAAATATTTTCCCTCTGTCACCGCACGTGAAGCCGAGCCCGCATGTTTGCAAATTGCAAGTAATCATACTCCTCAACTGTGCAAACATGCGTTACCCTGTAGAAGTAACAGAATCCAACTTTATTAATCAGGGGAGAAACGACAAAGGCATGTAACAACTTTTTTTTATCCTGAATAATCGTTAAAATTATAATAAATTTAATAAAATATTTTTATGTAGTACTAAGTAAAATTAAAAATATTGGAACACAAAATTTATCGTTAAAAATTGACATTGAATATTTATTAAGGAATTACATGACCAATATTTTTCTTTATAATGAAAATATTTAAGTGGGATTAAATATTGGTATCTCACTAAAATTAGGAAAAATCCTTCAACCTTTTAAAACGTTTTAAGAAGAGATTACATATCACCCACCAATAAAATTTTCATATATAGATGACCAATATTCAAGTTACATAATTCAACATTTTTTAAGATAAAATATATATTATCAATCGCATGTCCTTCACTGTGTAGGGATGGAAATTTTCTTCTATGTCACTGGTGTGCCGAGTTGGGTACAATATTTTTCTAAATTGGAAATTTTTGATGTCATTTGAATCCAAATTTTTTCTCATAATTCCTTTCAAATCTAATTTTTTTTCTTTTTTTAAAAGAGATGTATGGTGCATCAGTAACACCCAAGGTTTGCTCGAAGGGATGGGATCTGACTTTGACAAGTTAAACATATATGTCTAAGTCACGAAAATATTGTGGGAGTGAAAAATATGTTAAATCCTCTCCAATTTCATATTTGAGAAAAATTTAAAATTTGAATCTTGAATATGTTCTTGATTAAGATTGCCTTCCATAACTTGTGGTTTATATAAAAAAATTACGAAAATATTTGTTGATCAACCAATTAGTGAGTAAGATCATTGATATTGCACTTCACTTAATATTCATTGTTAGCAAATAGTTATTGTCTCACTAGCTAGCTTGATAGGTCGTGTTTTCGCATTTCTCTAATAAATGATTTAAATCTTATCTCTTCTAAGTTTTTCAAAATACTTTTTAATGCGGTAAGACCGTTATGATTAATGTTGTCAAACTCGAGTTTTTACATAGACACGAAAAAGGGTAGTAGAAACGTAAAACGTAGAAATAACACGAAATGTAAAGTTTCTACTTTCCATCACTTAAGGTCAAGATACAAAATTCTATATATGCATGTAAAAAAAATATCACATAATGAACATGTGTGTTGAGCCACTTATCTATCTAAAAAGAAAAATTATGTTTACCGAAAAAAAGGAAAATTATTTTTCATAACCAAGTATCAAAATTATAAACAGTGATAATTAACAAGTAATGGATAACCAATATGCTCTAACTGTTTTATACACTCTGCATATTTTGGATCATCGCTCATCAGGATATAATTCCACTTCTTTCAATGCACACAATGATCCAAAAACACAAAACGACTCTTATAGCATAACTTATAATAGAATTGCAGCTTTATAAGACATAATTATAAAAAACATATATCCAAACGAAAGATATTAAGATATTGTGAATACGATTTGAGGAAAACAAAAATTAGTTTTTTTTTAATTTTTATTTTGTAAATTTTTTTTTATTAATTTTTTAGTTTTAAGTAAAAACGGTACGTAAGTCTTTAATATTTTTACGTGGTATTTTTACCAATTTTTACCAAAGACAGCTTTTACTTAAGTTTTAACACGCACCATACTAGTAAAAACGTAATAGTTTTTTTTTTTTTTTTTTTGACAAGAGTGGTTACAATCAAAGACTTGTGAAAGAGTAGTAACTAAGAAACTATCTCATTTATACTTCAGTTATCAAATCACAAACTCTAACTATTCTGTTGTAACCGTATTGATCACGTGCAATATGCATCATGTCTATAATGTATTGTAGGTTGTTTGTGTTGGCGGCCTGGATTAGATCAATTTTAAAGCAAAAATCATTTGATTGAGTCTCTTTAGTTTAGATTTTTTTTTCAAATTCGATACGATCGAATCCAATTTTACTCGGTTTGAATTGGTTCGATTTTTTATTTTTCAAAAAGTCTAAAATTTTAACTGTACAAATCATTAGCTATATCAAAATGAAATCATACAAAGTTACAAATCACGGAAAAAATCAAGTCTTTAAAATAAAACAAGTCTTAAAAGAAGAATAAAAATGGAGTAATAGACAATGAAAAATTAAAACAAGGTAGTTTGCTATCAATAACATCAAAAATTCAAAGTCTACATAATAACAAATTCCAAATCTATAGAAAAGGACGACACAAAGTTTGTTCTTCAAGGGGCAACGACAACGGAGGAGGTGAGTTAGTGTCGGTTTGTTGCACAGAGGAAACAGGAGGGACAGTGGCAACGACGGGGTGGAGGGAGCCTCTACATTCTAGAACGAAAGTGGATTTTTTAGATGGAGGAGGAGCAGCGCAGGTGGGAGGGTGTGAATTTATAAATAGTCTACTCTAGGGTTCAAAATCTAAGGAAGTAACTGAATAATGGTTACTGAATTAGGGAAAAAGGGCATTAATGGAGTTTTAAAAATAATAAATACATAATACATTGGATTGTTTTGGATTGATCGATTTTCATTAACCAAATCAAAAACCTATCCAATCCAATTAAGATATGTTATTTTTTTTTATTTTTCGATTAATTCGGTTATCATTTTTTTGGATTGGTTGATGAACACCCCTAACCTATATTGTACTGCATAGATGTATAGAGTTAATCAATTCATTCACTTTTCACTCTTAACTTTGTTGCCTAACTAAGTCTCTCTCTCTTTCTCTCATCCTTTCGTGCTTTCTTGTCTCCTACAACATTACTATGATACATTTACAACTTGAAACTCGGTAAAATTCTACAACTTGAAATGTTGTAGTGGCAAAGCTCTTTCAACATAAATATGAATTCAACTACATAATATCCACTAGCCTTTATGTGTCAAATGATAGCCATTCATTTGATCTCCATTGGTCTTATTGTTTGATAATTTGAACAGACTTTCATTTTGGACTTACATGGAAAATTATTAGGAGTTAGCAAAGTCATGAAAATGAAGTGTGGAAAAGTTGTGGACCACATCTATTTGTTTGTGCTAAGAGGTAGCTAGCTAGCTCTAAGACTAGGTGAGGTGGAGGTATAGCCGTATAGGTAGTGATTGTGGAAAGAATTAGAAAGACATAAGGACAAACATAGGGTGTGATATAGAGTCCCTTATGCGGGTTGAAGATGGAAATAAAGTGTAACAAAAGAATATATGTGGCAGACAGAAGCGTTAAGCTAGTTGACCCAAAGACACAATCTTCTCGTCGGATATTGGAAGATGAGGTGTTGCCACTTCACACTTATCCTCTGTCGCCCCCTCTCTTCATCAATTGGAAGTGGGGATTGAGAATTTGGAAAATCGATATATATATATGTATGCAGGTGTATGTGCACGTCTAACATGCAAGAATATGAAACCCAACCGCAATAAAGGTAGAGTTTATGAACAGAACGTAAGGTGTACTGTGTTTAGGATAATTGCCTTTATGCTATATCATTGAACCGCATTATGTTAGTAATGTAAGATATAATTCTGTTTCTGTTTTATTTTGATTACTATGTATACTTTTTTAGAAGCATTGGAGCAATAATGATTGAACACCTAACCACTTAAATTTTTTTGAATTAACTATTAAAAAATTTGAGTAATAATTATTTGCCTAAGACTAATTTATGTATATAACCTGTAATTTACAGAATTATTCATTAATTAATTATTAATCCTTAATAAATTACAGTCATCAGATGCAAAAAATAATTATTAATTATCAATGTATAAACAGTGTAAAAATGAAGGGGATATTAGTGTAACAAAAAAATTTCCATCCATAATCATAATTATCTAAGTAGCCAGTAAGGGTACAATTCTGTATGTTACGATATGGTTTCCTATCCTATTATTATTATTTTTTGTTAGCAACAGATAGCAGCTCTCTGCATAAAAAGTGTCATATATATAAAATTAAAAACTTTTTCTTTTTTTAGAAATTGATCCTAATTATCTCTTTGAGGCGAATCAGAACCCCTGGTATTTCTATGGGTTCGACTCTTTGAGCCGCCTATGAGACTAATCCAGAGTTCAGGTGCGAGTCCAAAGATTACGATACTTATGTCTCTCCCCATATGGTGTTGGTAGGATTTGAACCGAGGTCTTTCCCAACAGTCCCCATACTACCAACTTAGCAGTTAAAAACTTTCTTTAGCATAGAGATACCTTGCACAATTTATTAGCAAAGAGACAAAGTCTTTAATCTTGACCACCGTCATATTTTATAAATTTTCTAAGGGTTTATCATCTATAATTTAAAATGACCACAAAAGATTTCCTATACACACAACATTTTGTGGGGCCCGCAGCAAAAAAAACTCTGGCACGCAAAACGAATATCTATAACATAACACAATCACTTTTCTTATGACATAACTCTTATAAAACCCATTTTCTAAATATGCCTAAATGAGCGACTAAATGAGCAATGAGTTATTTGCATTGGGTTAATAAATTATGAGAAAATGTTTATGCAGTTACTGCAGATAAATTATCTGCATTTATTTCCAAAATGATGTCGTTTTGGTATTGAAATCTTAAAAAATTATAAATATAAAGACTATTATAATCTTGAAATAAATTAAAATTATAAAAATATCATAATTTTTATCCCAAAATAACATCGTGTTGGATTTACTGCATGTAATTTATCCGTAATAAAAAACGAACCGATAAATTATATATGCACTATACGCGTCCTCACTTTGTTGTTGACACCACTGACGACGTAAGCATTGTGTGTGTGTAAACTATATTTTATAATTTTATTTTTTAAATCAAGAAAAGAGTAAAAACTATGTTAAAATTTTAATGTGCAAATGAAAAAGATCTTTTTTATTCTCTTCTTTCTTAAGTGCTGGGGAAGGTGAAGTTTGAGTCTTGGACTCTTGACCCATGCACCTGTACGTTACAAAACCTTGCTTAGTGGGCAGTACAAGTTTAGAACCATGGCCCATGGGCTACCCAGAAAACTATTGCCATCACATGAGCTTGTCCACAAAGGACAAGGGCTCACAAGGCTAAAATAAATGGAACAAATTCAATAACTTGCACTGCACAGGTTGCTCCTTTCCAAATATCTCTCCAGAATTGAAGAGAGATATGTCCATAGGCTGAGAATAAGGTGCTTCATCATTTATTTATTTTTTATAACTGATCTTAATTTTCTCTTTGAGGTAAATTAGATCCCCTCTATGTTTCTTTGGGTTCAACTTTTTCAGTCACTCATGAAATTAACCCAAGGGTTTTATAATTCTCCTTTAATATGAGAATTTGAATTTTTCTACACATCCTTCGGTTTCCGTGTCAACATGGATCCTACACATAATTTTTTCTAACATACGGGTCCACATATTTTTTGTCTCTACAACATGAATTCAATTTTGTTATGAGAAATATAAAACCCTTAATCCAAAACTTAAGATTATAGTATGGATACTCAAATTCTTGTACTCACCTTACTCAATCCTTTATAACCAGCTGAACTCACTTGGGTACTCACCTTACTCAATCCTCTGTAACCAGCTGAACTAACTTGGGTAAGGCATTTCATCTATTGTAATAAGTATCAATGTAGTTTAGCTGAAATTTCAGGGAATAATCATTTTTTAAAAAAAAAAATTCTCAATAAGATTTTAATTATTAACTATTTCAACCATAAAAATAAATTATAGCATTGTGTAAATGAAAGCTTTCACTCTAAACGATATTAAATATCTCTCACTAAATGTATATCTATGTATTATGGGATAAATATATTATTATATAAATTATATAAGTAATAGCAAAGACACGTAAATTATATAATAAATTATATATTATTACAAACCAGACCAAATTACCAATTATAAAATTTAAATTACAACGATGTGATCTTAAAACTGAATTTACATGATCCTAGCAAAAGATATCAAACCGGGGCAAGGAAAACATGTTTGAGTGAAAGTTTTAACTTGTATTGCTTAAAATAAATCTTAAAACAATATTTGAATTTAAATTAAAAGAAAACTTGGTTACAATTTTTAGTTGTGCTGTTCTTTTAAATGGGTAGCATTTGATAGTGCATTTTGATGTATCGTTCTTATATTTAAAATTATAGTTCATGCTTGAGGGTCTATGCTATGGGCCACTTATACATCTGTTTCTTTAACTCTAAATTCATGTTTTCTTGATACAATTCCATCATATTTAATCAATCATATTCTTTTTTATGCTTAACTTTTGAAAATTTAAATTCAAATTCGAATCTCATTAAAAAATGATTGAATTTCATTTAAGTGATAAAACATATTTTATCCTTTCAATAATAATAAATTGATTACTATCATTTTCATTTTAAATTAAATTAAATATCTCTTACCTCGTATAAGAGAATATATATATATATATATATATATATATATATATATATATATAACTATAAGTGAAATTAATAGTAAGTCAAATACTATCAATTTTTTAAATCAATTTAAAAATCAAGATAAGAAGAAATATATTTTTTTCCACGAAATTTTTTTTTGGTAATCTAATTTTTTTTATTACTAAATATACAGATGTTACAGTTGTTTTTATTACTTTATTATTTTCAGAATTATTAGATTATTTAAGTAGTATGTAGTTATTTTGTTATTTGAATTTTAACTTTCCCAAAAGGATAAATAAAAGTTATTAGTGGAGCTTAATTAATGTTAGTGGATAGTTACTTTTAAGATTGGCTTGTATTATTAATTTAAACCTTGAAATATTGGAATAAAGATCATCAAGATAAGAAGAAATATTTTGTTTACTTGTTTATATGCTTGAGGCAGGGTTCCCTTAGTTGATCTCATATTCCTTATTTTCTTCCAAAATGTTGGAAATCAACACAGACTAGCCAAAAATTGAAAAAGAGAAAGGGAAGAGAGATTTGACACAATGATTTACTCTGCTTTAACCAATGTAGCTACGTCTAGCTTGTATGTACAATATTCACCTCACTGTCACTTGTTACAAGTCATTCAATTTACAAGGAAATGTAAATAGGATTTAGAAAATTTTAACAATAGCTATTCATAGGCCTAAGTTCAAACTACCAAGTAAAAAAAAATTATAACATTTCAGAGGCCCACAACAGTACCAGCCTCTATGGGTCGAGGACACTGCCTTTCTGCTGACCCCGCCAATAAGGGTCATCATCAATATGCGACGTACGAGATATACCTAACACAAAATAGGTGTATGTAAAAACTTAGTGTTAGAGCACGGAACTGACACCAGACATGGAGAAGAAAAATTAGAAGATGGAGTTGGGACTCTCCATTCAATTGAATGAGATGTTCACCAAACCCTCCAATCGACTGCATGTTCTAATACCAATCTCCAAACTTTTCCATTTCCATTATTCTTATTTCATTCCTTAGACTTCCACACTCAAACATTTATCTTTTTCTCTCTGCACCAAATGAGTAACCCCCTTAGCACTACCATTATTATTAAAAAATTTATTGTGGTCAAAGAGTCTAAATTAAATAAGGCCCCTCAACCAACACCTTAAATTTATGGTTCAATGGCACAAATGGTAGATAGTTGAGTCCTTTAATTATTGGTAATAATCCGTTAGATTGATTATGTTGATACAACGGTTATATTTATTTCCATATTTGTATGGTTATTATTTCCCATAATTGGTAGTAATATTGATAGTAACCCTAACTGGTTCTTACACTCCTATCCCATAATTATTAGTGGAACTTAATTAATATTAGTGGATAGTCATTTTTATAGTTGACTTGTATTATTAATTTCAACCTTGAAATATTAAAATAAAAATCATCAGATAAAAACAAATATTTTATGCACTTATTTATTTGTTTTTTTTTTTTTTTGTATAAGCACTTATTTATTTGTTTGAAATAGGATTCCTTGATTGAACTTAAATCCCTTGTTTTCTTCCAAAATAACTGTATATAACAGCAGGTAGCAACAGCTTGCTGAAATTTAATGTGATCAAGCTGCAATTCAGAGTACGTTCTCCAATATATGTGTGGGATTGTACGACAACATACAACATTTTCACATTAGTACATTACACAGGAAGAAATTATAGGATACTTGAAAATGTATGATAATGAGATATTAAAATAGGAACAAAAACCAAAACACGAAGGATTTTTGATGCTGTAAGTAAAACTACCATGATTAATTTCTTCCATATGTGTCGTTGTGGCAGCTCGTACAGGTGCCTAATTCGACACGAGACATTGGCTAAGCCTTGCAGTTAATTCCTTTCGCAAAATTTTGCCTGAGGCTGCTTTAGGAATAGTGTCGGTGAAGAAAACTTTGTTGATTCTCTTGTAAAATACCACCTGCCAGAAACACACATCCATCACACCCCCAGTAAAATCAATTACAACCATAAAATTATAAATTATAATTCATACATGGAAAAGTGTTTTTATATCACGAGATAAATACAGGGCAATTTTATATAATTTCTTTCTCTCTTTTATCATGAACTCTTCCAAAATACTTTACCATGTGTGGAAACATTTAAACCTCATTCATATGCTCTTTACTAATCTCTCTCCTATTTTCATGAGATGGATCTATACTATCTAATTGCACGTTTTTCTGACTAAAAAAGAACCGGAATTAGTAATACCTAACAAATGTGAATTATATAGACTTGCGGGCCTTTAACGTGTTTTATTATCATTACCTCACTAATTGCTTGAACAATTCGCTGATTGACTACATGGGATTAGTGCTCCCAAAAAAATAAATAAGGAAGAGACCTAACCGATCTAGCAATAATTTTGGAAAATATTACGTGTCATTCTGGTCCATATATGATATAGGACAACATAAATAGTTTTAAAAAGTCTCGTAATAGTAAAAGACTTTTTACCCTAGAAGAATTTTGGTGGTATGGACCACCATTGATTCAGTGGTCCAAACCAATCAGGATGAGATACTTATTGAAGAGAGAATAGAGAAAAAAAATAAAATATAAACTTTTTATAAGTGTTACTCGTTGAATGGAAGGACCATATAAGACCTGGAGCACTAAATATTTTTCCGTTTACCCCACATAATCAGCCTCAACAACTCAGCGATTTGCTTTTAAATAATAAATACGTGCAGTAAAATAAAAATAACTTTCCTATTGTTAGTGGGCTCACATGTGAAAAAAAACTAAAAAATAAATACAATATATTACATGCACCTAAATGAATAGTTGTGATTGTGACCTCGTGATAAAAAATACCTTCTAACTTCACACGTGTTTCCCGTTAATTTGATTTGAGTATCTTCTTAATTTGATCAGCTAATTTTTTTTTTTTTAAGTTAATGTTATTTTTAAACTAAAGTTAAAAAAAATAAAATTGAAACATAAAACTAAAAGTTGTATGGTGATTATATAAAGATGTTATAAAAGTGTTTATCAAAAAAAAAAAAAATGTTATAAATGTTTTGAATAAGGGAAGATGAAATAATTTCTAACTAAGATGAATTATTAAGGTAAAGAGTAAAATTGAAAAATAAAATTTAGAGTAAGGATGAAGCTGAGAAATAAATATAAAAACTCTAAAAGTTTAGTATATATATTCGAAAAAAAATTGTTTTGGAGCATTTTGCTCTCTTTTTTATTTATTACAAAAAAACCCTCTTTTTATAATAAAAGTTTTTAAAAATATATTTGCCTAAGTTTCTACTTATAAAGGGAAATGAAGCTAAAAATTAATTTTCAAACATAGAAAAAGAACAAACTTATATATAAATATTAAACTGGTCCTTAAACTCCTCACACTCCCATAAAAAAAAAAAAAAAAAAAACCAAATATTTTGATAAAAAGAACCTGCTGTGAAATGTATTGCTTGATTTCATCTTCGGTGATCTTAGAACCATTTGATCTTACAACAAATGCAACTGGAAGTTCTCCGGCAGCTTCATCTTTTAAGCTGAAACCAACACCGATGATATTACTCATTCAGAAACTACTGTTAACAAAAAAATATTTATGAGTATATAAGACACCGTTTTTTTTCTTCAAAATTTAAAAAAAATATTTGAGACAAATTTTAATTTGTTAAATAAAAGATTTTTTTTTAAATAATAATAATTGAAAGTTTGGCCTTGGCTTAAAAACTATTAGGTAATCACCAACTTACGGTACAACGGCAGCATCAGAGATGCTCGGGTGAGCAATCAACATTGCTTCGAGCTCAGCAGGAGCAACTTGGAATCCTTTGTATTTGATAAGCTCTTTTAACCGATCAACAATGAAGAGCTCATCATCATCATCTATGAAACCAATATCACCAGTATGTAGCCATCCCTCTTTATCTATAGTTCTCTCTGTGGCCTCTGGGTCATTTAGGTATCCTGACCAACCACAAATCATATGGCATCTTTATGGGAAAAACATTATACAATAATTTTTCATATCATACTAAAAATAATAATGCTATTGTTGTGTAACATATTATAATGACAAGGCTTTAACTAATTAAAATTATATTAAATTTGGGCATTTGAAGATTTACAGCTGTCATAGTCCGGTATTAAACAAGTACTCCATGAATCTTCTAATTGACCTTATCCATTTTCATGCCAAAGTGAAGTGAGACTGTTGTAGACGTGGAGCAATAGTGCCTTACAGGTCCTATAATCAAAATTATTGTGACTACTTGGACCATATAATGACGTCATTATGAGAAAAACAAGTAAAATGAGTTAGGTGAGGATGTGGACTTCATAAAGTGATCAACTAGAGACGTCGCAATGCTGGCATGTCATCGTCACCTTCAATTTCAACTTTCCTAGAACAGCTTTTGTCAAACCTTACAAGTTTCCTCACCTATCAACGGGTTGAGGAAACCACGTAATATAATCTAAAACATTTTTCATACTCAAACAAAAAAATAAAAAAATGTTGGTGCGGAAATCAATAGGTGAGTAGGTCAAAAAATTTATATGATATTAGTTTTTCCCAACTTTTATATATATATATATAAGAAAAATATTTATCCTTTTAAATGATACAACTTATATCCTTTCACTTTCACAAAGAGGTAGGACTCACACACCTTTAATTTTTTTTTTTTCAACTCCCTCTCCTCCTTTATCTATTTTTTTCTCTCTCTCTATATAAATGGCACAATTTTACATCCTTTTAAATGACACACACTTTACCCTATATATATATATATATATATATATATATATATATATATATATGGAAAAATATTTCTATTAGATAAGTTTGTCTACAACTATCATTTTTAACTAAGTATGACCGGTCGTACTTAGTAATAACAATAAAGTTGCTCTTCTTCTCTCTCCTCAGACACTGTCGACTGATGACAGAAAGAGAAAATGCACTTTTAATGTACGACCGGTCCTACTTAGTTAAAAAGGATATTTGTAGACACTTTTATCTAACGTGACTGCATAAATGTTTTCATGTATATATATTATCTAACGTGACTGCATAAATGTTTTCATGTATATATATTATCTAACGTGACTGCATAAATGTTATATATATATATATATATATATATATATATATATATATATATATATATATATATATATATATGATTGTTACATTATAGACATATAAAATTATGTGGGTTGATGTTTCTCTTTTTTCTGATATGATTTGATATAGATTTCACAAATAATCTTTATCACCTATAATATAAGAACACGTTAACCTCATAATATTATACAAGTTTGCACAAATATTTTGACAATTAATGTTGGATTTAGACATTCACAGAAACTATTGCATTTGATGGGTATTAATGGCAAGCCATACAAGTAGAGAATTTTACCTAAGTTGAAAATACAGGTGGTTGTTGAGATAGATTATAATAATGATGTAAAGTCAATTTGGTATTTCGATTGAACTATTTAAAAAAAATAATTAAAAATGACTCGGTCATAATCTAACTATTATCAGACCAAAATTAAGTTAATTCAATAATTATATAACACATAAATTTAGATATTATACATGATTAGGTTATAAATTGTGAAATGTAAGAAACAAAAAATAAAAGATATTTTACAATAAATATAAAAAATTACTTTAATATAGAAATATTATTATATTATATAAAAAATTATATTTCTTCTAGAAATAAAGTTATCTTATTTCTAGAAGAGAGATACAGAATTTTAAAATGCTTCAATTTTTTTTTTAAAAAAATTCAAAATAATATTATTTTAGGATAGAATAGCACGAGAAATTTTTTATCTTATATGAATTATATTAATTTAAATCTATAATTATTATATTATATTTTTAAAATAATATTATTCTTCTACTCTTTAGTTGTTGTGAGATCTTGTGCTTTAAGTTGTAATAGTTAAATTTCTTTTTGTGTTTTTGTTTTATGGCTTAGGTCTTTTGTTTTTAAAAAAAAAAAAAAATTGAATTTTAACGCAATAAAAGCTAGCTAAGTGCTGCCACACATTTGATTCTATTAACAAGTGGAGGACATTCCTGCCATTAGAATCGATGTCTTTTTCGAGTACGGCCACTTTTAAAATAAGAAAAAGAACACACTTATTTCAAGATTTGAACTCTTTTCGTAAGTTTGAAAATCTTATTATACATACACACATACACACGATTTAAACGCTTAAAAATACGTATATATCTTAAAATAGTACAAGAAATACTTATTTGAGAATTTATAAAATAATAAATAAATGTACGTTTATAAATCATAAAGTTTTTTTTTTTTGATAAACATAAATGAAAGCATTTTACTTTTATTAATCCTATGATAAATATATTTCTCATTTATTTATTATAATTCTATGAGAAATATTTTTTTTTAAATTACATGAGATAATTTTGTCTTATGCCATAAATTATTTATCTCT